>SZWC01008516.1:89066-113083 GCA_023375785.1 Penium margaritaceum | reverse complement strand
ACTCCTCTCATACACTTGGTACATATCCCCCCCCCCCAATTCCTTACCCTTGCTGATAACTTCATGGAACCTTCATAACACCCCACATGAACTATACACCCAATTAAAAGTGTACAAAAAGAACCGCATTAACCATACCTCATACAAATGGCTCAAAGAAGGCCCATGATGTTGCTTTTTTGGTTGAAATGAGCATGCAAACGTGCCCAGCACTACTCTAAGTTCACTTCCAGGCAAGGAGGAGCAGAGAAAGCTTTATCTTTTTAGGATGAATGGAGTGACTTCAATTCCAGGAGGGCCAAACACCAAAGCCAGAGCTAGTGCCTGTGCCGGCGCAGGGGCCATTCCTACCTCTACCACGGTGAACTGGTGAGACCTGATTCCTTGCATAAGGACCTGACGCCACCAACTTTGGAAATGCAAGTTTTTCCATCAAAGAAAGATGTGTTTCTCTAATGGAAGGCGGAGCACCGTCTTGAGGATTATCAAATCTCTCCACCATCCAAGGGAATGGAAACATGTTTGCTACTAAGGGAATCTAATGCCTTGGCTTTCTCTCTTCCAGAGCATTAGCAATATGCCATTCGGAATCTTTGGTTTAAGGACAAGAGGAGGAGCCCAGAAACCCCTTTAGTGGAGCTCCTCAGTCGTATGACGCACGGAACAATGTGAAAACTTGCAACCAGGAGAACGGCTTGTTTCATTTACCTTGGCAACAAGTTGTACAGTCTTCATCCAAAGCCCGACAATTGTTTTGCATGGTTCTTGGATGGGACCATGGACATCTGTTGCCATACGTCTGATCTTGGTGCATCCTCTAGCAATCTTTAATGGCAGGAACCTGCACTAATCCACTTGGGGGAGGCCAACAGGGAGTTTTGACATGTTTAACTGTGGAGGCTGTGATTCAATGACATTGAGAGCACCAACCTTGCACAAGTTTTTGAGGAGCTGCACAATTCTGAAGACATCATGCAAAGTGAGGCACAAGATGAGGAGCCGCAGCAGCAATCACATCTGCTCATAAGGAAAAAGGCTCCTCCAATTCCCAGCCTGAACAGACAGGTGGGCCTGGAGGAGGAGGCCGAAGCGCAGAAGGTAGTGGAGGTCGAGGTCATGGTCAAGGAGCAGGTAACCACACTTGCGACTGTTGTGGACAGCCCGGCTACTACTGGAAAGCCTGCCAATAGTTAACTGCATCATAAAATCACCTGCACAGCCTCGCTCACCAATGACCCAGGATCTAGTGCACCTCCCAAAACTCTGTCATCATCTGTATCCACAATCATGGAGAACTCAGCAGTCTGTTGGCTTTTGGAAGGCCACATTCAGCCCACTCTGGCTGAATTTACTGATGCATCCACCGGCACCAGCTCCATCACCACCGCTGTGATAGGGGCTCTTCTAAATGCCTCCAAATTCCAGTGCTTCCATCCTCATCCTGAATTGGGCACAGAGAGTGTATGCAGACATGGCTGAGTTGTAGAAACCAGCCATGACAAGGCCACGGCCTGGGTCCTCCTGAGCTAACAGCCATGCCTCAGCTGTAAGTTCAGCAGCATGGGCACATACACATTACCACAACACACACACACACACACACACACACACACACATACACACACACACACACACACACACACACACTCACACACACACACACACACACACACACACACACACACACACACACAAACACATACACATACATTTCCCATGCACGCCTGGCGTTTTGAAATGGCATTTTTGAATCACATGTAGTAGTATTTTCAGCTGTTTAATGAGTTACATCCCACGCATGATGTTGAGGGAGTCAAATCCAGGTCTGGGGAAGTGCTGGCAGTTGAGGGTGTAGGGACTGTAGCACTTCAGGCACTAATTGGAGTGTTGTGGCTGACCGGGCTGATGTATGTGCTGTGGCTGAAGCTTAAAATGTCATCCAGGGGGAGGGGGCGGGGGGATTTGATTGGCAAGCTAACGTGTCTGCACTAACAAACAAGCAGCGCTACATGTTCTTAGATGTGACTAATGTGTTTTATGTTAATGAAAAATTGCACATTGACATGCTTTATAATCTGAACCTAGTTCCTTTTGTACACACAGAGTGACAGAACCTCCAAGTACATGTTGTGACAGTCACAGATGCAGCACATACAGATCTCAATTATCAATGCCCTGCACACATCAACATGAAAACGGTCTTTAATAACTTAAGCACGCCCGTTCACACACACTGTTGCGCACTGACTGTCCTCTTGGAAACAATGGAGAGACCTTCTTTGAGTTCCACAAGGGAAAGACACACAGGTAGAAATTTGTCAGGCCCCACAGTGACGCCATGAGACCTCTTACTCCGGTGAATGGGGACCTGACCGGACTGATGACTGCAGTCAGGTTCTCTTGGATTTTTGGTCATACTCAAAGCTGATACACAGCATGAAATTTTGGAATGGATACCTCTTCCTGAGTGGCACATTAGCTACATGGAGGTAAAGGGAATGAAAAACCAGCCCAAAGCTCCCTATGCACCACAAAAAAATGGAGGTGGCACAGAATACTGGGTGATGCTCTGGGCACATAGCTTGCTGGGTCCAGAGTGTTGATTGGGTTTTTGGAAGTGTCCATGAAGTACTTTACATGGTAAAAATCGTGTTCCACAATACCCTTTGCCTGAGCGAGTCATGCCCTGGGAAATCTGGTTCCAAGGAAAGGCTGACCTTGGGTCAGCAAGGGACTAGGGAAAATTGGCCTGTGTCTGGTTTGCACTGCCACGATGTGAAGGAAAAGAAAAAAGAAAAAAAAGATAATGATTCCACTTGGCACCTAATGTATGTTTGTTGGGAGTTTGTACACATCCTAAGCATGGCGATTCCACAAACCCATGAGTCACTGTTTCCTTAAGATTCGTGATGCCTCCTTCTTGGAATAGATATCCTACACGCATTTTTCCACAATGCATCATATCCCCTTTCTTTCCTTGCCAAAGAATTACCCCAATTTTTTTAGTGTGCATGTGCTCCGCCCCCCCCCCCCCCCCCCCCCCCCCCAACACAAACACCCGAGCTCAAAACAGTGACACAATCACCTCCATTTTGTAGACCTACGTGCACCCACAGGACTAGCAGGCAGGAGCTCCAGCAGCATGCGGGAGCCTTTAAGGCCTTAAGATTCCGGTTAAGGCAGAAATTGTACAGACATCAGAAACTGAGATGATGCTGAAGCATTTATTCAGTTTTCCCCAGTTTAGTTGCACATAGTTTTATCACATCTTCAGTACTCCAAAGATGAATGACAGAGCCATTGAAAATGGCTGAGGCAAGCGGGTTTCCAAATGTTGCCTACTGGGAAAGGGCTGCAACAAGATTTCTAAGTGGCTTATCTTATCACTGGGTGCATGAATTAGTGCCCTTGCCACTGAGATATAGTTAATCAATTTCCTTTCATAAACACATGGGCCTCTGTATAAGTCGATTTGTGCTCTTAAGGTAATACTTTGGGGGTTTCCTAGTGGGGGGGGGGGGGGGGGGGGGGGGGGGGGGGGGATNGGGGGGGAGGAGGGGGATGGGGAGAAGGGAAAGTGTATGAGGCAAGTGTGTGGGGGAGTGTGTCACTGTCTGGGAAATAAGTGTGTCTTAATCATACATTTGTGTATGGTACATTTGCATGTTTCCCTTGGTTTGAGTGATCACAGATGGAGGTAGGGTGAGGAATGAGGGGAAAGTGAATGAGGAAAGTGTATGAGGTAGTGTATTATGGTTTGAGTAGTTTTGTTTCAACTTCATACACTAGTGTATCAGAAGTTTATAATATCATTCATGTAAAATAGTGATTTTATGTGTTTCTTATGTGGTTTTTTTGCAGGACAGATATTTTTTCAATCGAAAAGGTGCTGGTTTGCAGTGTTGTTTGTTTGTTTATATGTGCTGAAAGAGTTCTCATTAAATTTGTTAATGAATGTGTTTTGTTCAATAATGACCAATGTGCTTGAGCACCACGCCTCTAGAAGGAATACTTTGGGTTTCATTCAATTTTTAATCATAGAGCCCTCAAAACACCCTATAACTGGTTGAGACCAGAACAATCCTTTGTCGTCAGTTAGTGTGCGGCCGCACGACAGCCGCATTTTCCCTCTGTATCCTTACCTGTAGTTTTCTATCTTTCTCTTGTTCGAGGATTTCTTGTCTTGTTGCTGAAAGTAGTGAGAAAAAGGCCTTGATTCTTTCAAAGCGATTAAGTCGCTTGAATGACAAAACAGTTTCTTCAAAGATCAGTAGGAAGCATTTTTAGATGGCTGCGAATGAGCTCAACTTGGCTTGCACTGAGGTCATCCTGGATTCCAATTGGAATAAAAACCAAGAATGATATGATGAAATCTCTCTCCCTACAAGCTGAATTCGCATAGGATGTTGATCAGCACACTCGACCGATTATTGGGAAAAGGCACATATTTGAAGAAGTCAGTCACGACCTTCCCAGAACAGCTACGTCAGTTTCTCCCCCCACCCCTCCTCTTCACCATCAAATAGCTGAATGTTATCTCATAAATGTTTTTGGGAGAGTGTTTTTGCACATCTGCTCCTGGTCCCTGACTGTTTGCTGATGTCTTTTTTTTTAAAGAAGCCTTCCTTGTGTATGTTTTCGTGAGCGGGCATACATCGTCCTGTACACCCGCTCATACACTCACCCTTTACACTTTTTCCATACTGGAGGGAGGGGGGGGGGGGGGGGGGGGGGGGATGTCGGGGAAGGAGTGACGTCAATTTCCGATCGAAAAGGGTGCCGGTGGTTTGCTGTTGAACACGTTGGCCAGTGTCATACTACCCTCCTCTCCCCATTTGGTGAAAATGAACTAGGCCAATGTATGAGCGAGTATACTGGAGTTTGTATGGCCACTTCCTAGGAAGATATAGTAGTTGCTGCGCACAAATCAATAAGCAGGAAGGTTCCTCCTCATATTGTTTGAAAATAATAGAGGGGATCATTCAGGTTATTCTTCACTGACTCTGAATCAATGTTCTCTATGTGGTCTCTTTCTCAATGCTTACTTCACGGAATCATTCGGTCCATGTGGTAGAACTATCGGCAGAGATTGTCCAATTTCAAGATTAGACATTTTTACAACAGGACACAAAATTGAGACTAAGTTTATTGCCTTGTCACAAAAGATAATCTCAAAAGTGATGAGTTATCTCTTGTTCATAAATCTGCTGGAAAGGCGTCGATGGCATGTTCCAATAACCACCTTCAATGGCATAGACACATTTTGTGACATTTTGTCTCAAATGGTTGCTTTGCATCAAACAACCGATTTGCGGACGTAGCATTTCACGTGTTGGCCAATGCCAAACTCGAGCTACCACTGATAAAGAATTCTGTTCTTTACAAGAAAAATGACAGTTAGGAGGGCCTGCACCATCCTCCTTGCAGCTTGTGCAGACGTGCAATGTCATCCATGGCTCTCTTCTCTATGCAACAACTGCACGATGTTGCCTTGTACATCTTTGATATGTGCACGCAAGGGGGGAATTTCAGAAATGTTCGCTTAGTGCAATTGGACAAATACGGGTCTCGATATGTATGACAAAGACATACTTGCCCGATAAGTGGTCGCAACTAGGTCTTAAAGTAAGAAAACACCTAGCAAACTTCAATTCTTACATTTATTCCCGTAGAAGCAATAACTAGAGGAATCCAAATCTCTTGAGACTTAAAGAAATTTTCTTGAAACTTTTGCATCATTCTCTAGACATTACACCTGCTTAGGTAGGACCTTTGGAAACTTCTAGGAAATATAGTCATTCTAAGGGTTCATTCTCCAGAAGCATCCTCACCATGTTACTGGACATGATTCAGTTTTTTTAGAGTGTATGGGTTATGAGTCATTACTTATAAATGTTGCCACCAGGCTGCTAGGCTATTGATTTCAAAATATTTTCCTCTTTACACACATTCTCCTCTCTTGGGTTACCGTAGTTGCGTTGGGCACGCTGTATCAGCAATCAAGGGCTAGGTACAGTGAGTGAATTCTGTGATCGTGGGTGCTGTGCTCCTCACATGTGATCTTCTCCCTCCTGAACGCATGGATTTTCTCCATCATCGTCATGGTATGGTGGGATTGACTCACGATTCATTATGCTTTGACACATTAGAGTCCAGGTTATAGCTGACATATTCTGGGTTCTGGCTTGTGAGACCTAGCTGATACTTACACTCGTGGATTTGGGCAGGTACCAACTAGGTAACTTGAGAAATGGCCACGTTTGGCCTGGTCCTGGATGGCACGCACCTAACCATGTGCTTTTTAGGATGTGGGTTGCATTTATCCCTGGTTTGGTCTGCGCAATAGAGAGCCTTGCTCGCCTGCTGATGGGTGAGGCTTGACAAGTGAGCCCCACCCAAAAGAATGATTACTCCGATCCTGTTGTGCTTTTCCTTGTGAAAGAGCTAGGATTTTACCTGCGTGACCTCTGGTGCAAGAATAAAGTTTGAAAGCTTTAAGCTGTTATGGATTTGTATGGAGTTCCACACAGCTCGGGGGTGCTTCTCCAGGAGCAAGGGAAATTGGCTCGTCTGGACCAGAAAACCCCCGTTCTATCCTGTTTTATTTTGTGTGCTTGTTGCGCTTGCCTGACCTATCATATCCAAATACAAGGAATAATCTAGGTCTCTGGTCTTAAGACCAGGTTATGCCACAACTAGCTGAAATACAAAGAGGGTCAGCAAGACCAGAGTTGTGTAGAAGACACTAATACAGGTGATACGAGTGGAGATGTATCTGGGGCCAGGGTACAAGGAGGGAGGGCTGCATGTAAGGAAAGGCGGTTGGCTAAGTGTTGTATGACCAACGGTGGCGCAATTTTTCACAATGCATCACGTCCACTCGCTGTATCAGCATTCCCTGAACACTCATTCCCAAACCACACCACAACAATGCACAGGAAGGATGAAAATGCCTCACTGGACGTGAGTGCGGCAGGTGTGACACTGGGATCGAGCAGTTGGGTCTGGAGTGCAGTGGAGAAGATAGATTTGGTGAGAAAGTGTGCCAACTAGGCATCCACACAAATCAGGGAAACTTGCATGAAACCTGCATCAACTGCCCCCCACATGAAGTGATGTTGTAACTCGATGTTTTTGATGTTTGGGTGCAACACACCATCATTTGTAGAAATGTGACATGCGGCTGAGGTATCACTATGAAATGGGGATGCGTGTACTTTCAGACACTTTTCCTTCAGCAGTCATTCATGTAGTCATATCCCGTCACATTGTGCTTCACATAAGGTCATATACTCTACATCTGCCATAGAACATGCCACACAATATTCCTTTGCATTTTTCCATCACACTCCCGTCATCCAAACATACACAAAAAGGCTTCAGGCTTGACGCTTACAGGTCACATGGTTACATGCATATTCTATGTCACAGGATCTATCCAACAACGTAATTTCTGTAGGGGCAAATACCAAGCCAAATCCAGCTGTATGCAACACCAAGGAGAGAAGCTTCATCAATATTTGTAGTGTTTTCTGTGAGGCCATTGGCTGAATTGGGTCAGTTCATCAACCGCACATGAAATCTCAGGACATGTAGTAAAGGAGGAGTGTGAAAAAATGCCACTGGTTTTCCAGTACATTGTGGGATCTCAGTCTCGGCCTTCTATCCATAAATGGGCATACACATCAGGACTCATCAGTTAGTGCTGTTGTGTCATGTACTAAGCGAGGTTTTTCAAAAAGTGGTAAGACGTGAAATAAACCTTCCCTGATGCAGGCTGTGACTGCGTGTAGCTCTGTCCCTGGTGATGGTCATCCTGAAGAAATTGCCTCACCAAAGTCTGTTATGTTTTAGTGCTCTGAAAG
Organism: Penium margaritaceum; assembly: GCA_023375785.1. NCBI lineage: Eukaryota > Viridiplantae > Streptophyta > Zygnematophyceae > Desmidiales > Peniaceae > Penium > Penium margaritaceum. The sequence continues at coordinate 105,218 of SZWC01008516.1, read as the reverse complement.
GAGTGCCTTGGTGCTTGCGATCATCAAGAGAAAAACAGAGAAAGAGGGATAACATAACCTGTGGGTGAATTCACTCCAATGTGTACCATGTATCCTTGTTCTGGCATTGAGGTGCTTGTTTTGGCACATAAAGAGCTTTATGAAGCAGAAACACCCTATAGGTGCCATCCTAAAATCCTTCAGGCTGTTTTACGTAAAGCTGTTCCTCATACAAAGAAAAGGAGAGGAATGGGGCTCCACAGACAACATGTTATGAATGATGGCTCATAGAACCATGATGCACAACAGTGCGAGAGGCATGCACATAGATGAGAGCATCAGCTTCTGCGTGGACAATGGCAATGCCCATCCGGTTGAAGGCAGGAAAAATAGAGAGGGTGAGAGATTTTTTCAACTGAACCATATCCTCATGAAGGAAACTCCTTACCAGAATCTATCCGTACTTATCGCACAGATGCAGCGGGGCCCAGAACTGCAAAGTAAGCATGATGAAAGATTATGTGACCAATGGCACTGGAGTGAATGATCGAGGTGACATCTGTCTCATGCTCTGTCATCATGATTATGCATCAAGCACATGAACAAAGATTACTCAAGAGGAAACTCTAGCATATAGCTCCGACAATGACTCAACATTTGTTTCTATGACACATTGACCCACACAACAGTGTCGGCACCGACAATGTCCATATCAGGCCAATCAAGTAGGGCCCCCTCCACAGTCATCCATGCGCAACACCACTGATGTGGCCCAAGTTAAAGGGGGGTCTCCTAGCAGAGTCATAATACTCGCACCTCCCTAGAATGAGAAGAGGGCCTTTTGTTGTTAGAGCTTCACCGTGGTGCATTCTCGTCGATCAAAATCAGCTACTTGTGATGCCACAACAGGCAAACATGAAGAATTGATTGCAGACATTGCGATGGAGCTGATGAAGTTACATATGAGGAATCTTTGTACTGGAATCTTTGCATGTGCCTTGAGCCTGCACATAATCTTCTTCCAAGCAAGGGGAATCTCAATGCTCTCTGGGTACTGGTTTTCTCCTCCATAGTTGTGGTAGTTGTCCAAACGGCCACTGCCACCGGCTACCACAGTCCCCTTGCCATGGCCCTAGCCTCCTCCTGGTCCCTTCTTTCCCTCCCTCCACTAAGTCGATGTTTATACTGACTGTGGATATATGGTGGAAAGAAGCATGAAAGGTGGGATTTCCTGTATTGTAACAATAATGGCTTGGTCCTGGTATTCTCGAGCTGCCTCAAAAGCACCATTGTTATTCACGTATCATCCATGTATCCAGAGAATTAGCGTTAGGCATTCCCATACGTCCTCCAAAACCTCCAATTTTTCATACTTGAACATGTGGAGAACGGAGTGGACACCAAGCATGATGGTGGTTAGTGCTCTATACTTGTTCAATGCTTGTACATCTAATGATCTGTAGATACGCATCACTCGCTAATAGTATCTTGCAATGGAATCAGACTCCCCCTAAAGGAGAGCATTGAAACCAGCAAGGCATTGAGGTCATGCATCTCTTGGGTCAGATCTAATGTCTGTGTTGTGATGGCATAAGTATTGAAAAAAATCTATGACCAAATCCCCTGGGATGGCGTACACCAGCTGTGTGCTGCTTGTCCTGTGGTCGGCACCTAAAGGGGGCCGGTACTCTGTCGAGGCAGTAAATCAGACACCTTCTGATGTCACCTATAGCTGGAAAATGGCCTCCTAAGTATGGAATTTTTGGTCATGAGTTTAGTAGGGAAGCAGGGTCTCAAAGTCATCAGGAAGCTTTGAAATATGTAGAGAAATATCCCAAGCTGCTACATCCCACAGTATTGATGTACCACATTCATGAGTATAAAGGTGCAACCTGCCAGGAATTTGGTGTTTATGGGAGCTCTGAGGCCATTACATCTCCATCTACATGTAGGACATGTGCTCCTTTAAGCCCCTGAATCTCATACACGATGTCATTCCACAATGGTTTCTCCATTTTCCATGTTGATACTCATTATTGAGTCAACCTGTTAAAATTAGCAAGGAGATGCTCACGTCAACAGACTGTGGGCTGAAGTCCATGGTAGTTGGCACCTTGTAATGGGTCCGTGAGTCTTCACATGATGCTTTAATTCCTCAAAGCTCCTTTTCTCTTGGTTCCCCCTCCCAATGCGTAATAGAAGAGAGAGGGATAAAGAGTGGCACCCAATTTTTGCACAGATTTTTCCATGTGCAGGCAGTTGGGTGACCTCTTTACCCAATCATTGCAACTACAGCTAGAGCTGATACATTTTCAGTTCCTACAAGCTACCATCACAGTTGGAGCTACTATTGTTGTATTACTTTAAACTTTCTTGACTACTGTTGCAACAGTCTCTAAACTAACCACAGCTCCTGCAATACTGGTTTCTACTGCCACAGCTGTTGCCACGGTCACTTTTCTTTTCCCTGCATAGTATGGTATAATGCAAGCGGCAGCTATGGTTGTTCCTGATTCCTCTGGTTGTACCTGTCACAGCTGAAGTCTTCTGTTTCTGGTGCTACCACCACTGCTACATGCTTCTATAGTTGTTACTATTGCTCACTGTTCTTCCTACTAACTGTACTGCACGCATCTGATAACACTACTGATGTTACATCTTGCAATCACTATTTTGAACACCATTGTTGCTCCTCACTGCAACCTCCATCACTGAAAGCCACAGTCGACACTATAGGCAAACTCTTGGAGTTAAACCGCCACTTTCATTGTTGCTTGTCACTGACCTTGATTAGCGCTGAGCTCTGTTATAGTGATTAGGCACCATCAGCGGCCGCATCAAACAACTACATCATGTCTCTACTATTGTGGATATTACAACCTCTCTTGATGGTTGGTCGTCGTGTGGTGGGTCCTCCAAACACCAAAGCTGTAGTCATCATACAATATTGATGATGCTAATAAGACTCTATTGCCTAGCTTACCAAGGGCTACCTTGCTCCTCTAAAACCATGGGAAGACTATGAGAAGATTCCTAGTGATGTTCATACTAACGTGGGAACATTAAATCGGCCAGTGAGTCCCATTGTCATACAAGGCAAGCATGGGAACAGCAAGAATCAAGCTAGGGGAAATGCGTAGTCTTAAGAAAGCATCAATAGAGTAATTTGACAGCTTAAAGTCACATTCTACGAGTAGCACAGTGTCGATATGCGGTTCATTGCTGCACTTGAGGTATCCTTGCAGCCCATGAATGACCACATTTGGGCCTAAATGTGCATTCTCCCGTCACAATGAAGTGTTTTCTTAACCCATTGATGTAGCAAATCAAGATAAAGGCAGTGGACATACACAAGCAAGATTTGGCATTAGTCCACAGGTCAACAGGAAAACTCTTCCATATAAGGTGAAGAACCAAAAACAATGCAAGCATCATGTCAGATGTTGGGATGATCCTAAGCTTTTACAGGTTAAAGGAGCATGTCATGAGGTCGTCACCACATATGGACCGACAAAATCATCATTGGGTATCTTCATGAGCACATAAACAAGCCAAGTGGTATTCGTAATCCGTGCAAGAGTGAGCGCGAACATGACAAAACATAACATTGATAGCACTAAGAATCGTTGGATAAAAATATGGAAGTCATGGATAGATGTCTTACTCAAGGATGAGACACCTTGTACTGAAAACTAGGACCCCTTACTCGAGTCTGTGCAGCTAGTTTAACTCCTTCATTTTCAATTTTTTTCACTTTGAACAAGTACGTTTTATCTTTGTAAACTTCCAAAGGTACTTTGAGGTAGTATATTGGAACGGTAGCAAACGTTACTTGTTTACAAGTTTTGTGTCGTTTGTTCATTATACATCACTTTCTTGGTTTTACCTCAAGCCCGTATACTTAGAAAAACGTTAAATGTGCTAGTATTCATGAATGCAAGAGGCAAATGTAACAACACCTATGAGCCACAAGCTGAAAGCCATTTCTTTTTTCTTCAAGGAGATCATGTTTGTTCGAAGAGGAAACCTACAAGAAACAGTTGGTGCCAGATTTTTCACGAGTGTATGTATCTGGGTAGCGGTTGAAGGGTGCAAAACTCTCTAACAGTGAGCACGAGGGGGTTTAATGAAAGGCTTACAAAAACCAAATGCATTCAAATAGTTTTTTTTTCTAGTTTTTATGAATGTTTCAACTGTTTTTAATCTTTAGATATTCATCTTGTTGGCCAAAGTTTTTGTTGTATTGTGCGAAGTCATTAGCTCATTCTATCCAAGAAATGATGCATTTGACCTATTTCATTATATGGATACAATGTTGGAGCACACAAAATGATTCCCTTATCTCCACGTTTTGAGCGTGGTCCTGTCCAATTATCCACTGTCCTCATGTACAATATGAATTCTCCACTTGTTTTAATGACTGGCCACCTTGTTCACAAAACGTGAATAGCAGCTAACTGTGAACACAGTGTCCACTTATGAGGAAACATGATCAGATTCCCGGTAGAACATGCATGTCATTTTAAAAGTGGGTATTGTTGTCACAATGTCTTCCGGTTTTGTCAACTCCTTCCTCGTTTTGTTTCCGCAGGTGATGCACGGTATGTCAGTGTCAACACAAGGATACAAGTTTAATGACATTGCCAATCTTCATAATCCACAACCCAAAGTCGACGGATCCCACAAAAACTAGTTCAGTATAGTCGTCAGATCCCGACGGGTAAAATGTGGTTTTTTTTGGGTCGCTAGCCCTTCTCATCTTTGTAAAATGACGATATCCGGTTGGTAATGCGTCTGTAATACAAAGCATGCACATGCATGGTCCACAAGTCACATTTTGTGAAAGCAAATAGGGGCTGCATCCTACAGAGGACAAAAATGAGGAGTGCCACACGCGTGCCATGTTGGCAGATATTGGGTGTCTAGTGCCAAAGTCGGCATCTCGATCCCATGCATTTGCCAATGGACACCTGGAAAGGTTCTTGGATGCAATCGATGGTTCCAATGTCGGTGATTGTTTGGAACATCATGGGACATGCATCTACGGTTGACCATGTTACATCACATGGTCAACCATAGTCTTTCACTCATGGTCTTCTGGACCCGTTCCATCACGGTTATTCAGTTTACCGTGCATGTCATTTGCACGCCATGGAAAATATGTCATCTCGCTCAGGATCCCCCCTCCTCTCGGTGCTCGTGCTCACCGTAGAGGTCATGCTTGTCCTCTACTCTGGTAAGTGACCGTTAGGTGGATACGATGTATACAAACATACATGTTGCAGCATGATGTAACCACAGGAGATTCAATGGAACCTCCATTGTTCTACTTCCACCACCCCCAAAAATGACCATCGCCAACTCCGACGAGGAGGAGGAACCCCATGTCTCCCACAGGTTTAAATACGGGTTTGACTTTTTTTACTACGAGGAAGGTTGTTGGGTTGAGCACCTCCAAGTCGAAGAAGGTTTCACTCCACGCTCTCCTGAGCTTGAAGATCACTTTCCAATAAGGTTGAACGGTGGCTCTTGCGTCAATCCATTCTGTCCCCCAGCTGTAGGTACATTGTAGCATGGAAACTACCATGGCATCTGTTATGGATTGGGCTTTCTTCTTCGTGCACGTACGGTACATCGGTGTCCTTTTGCTGGTTGGTACAATCTTGATAGCTACTACAATGCGCATGTTGACCTCGCAGGGTCATCCGATGACAAGCGAAACCCTCCTTCACTAGACTCTCGGAATGTCGTTGTTCAGCAGAAGGGGTCCAAACCCAGGAAGCGTCCCAAGAAGGACACGTCTGTCAACTTCTCCGGTGAAAATGCTTTCAACAACATGCATTCTTGCTGCGAGGTGGTGCAGGATTATGTTCTATCTGCACACATGGGTGTGAGCTTTGTCAGAAGCGAGCCGACGTGTCTGGAGGCCAGGTGTGTGCATTGGAGGCAAGCGGGCCGCGCATGGCAGTTGAAGGCATGATGGCAGAAGAAGACCGATGACATGACCGTCATAACTTTCAAGGACAACCACAAGTGTAGCATGACTAGCACAAAGGGTGACCCGTCGAAGAGAGCCGTGTGGGTAATATGCCACATCGTTACTACCATGTCCAAGAAGCCATGCACCTCCTCTAAGGCTTTGCGGCAGATCATGGAAGCTCGCATGGGGGGTGTTTTTTGTACCGTGCCAATAACCACACAAAGAAGAAGGCCCTGGCTAGGCTCATGGACAAGAAAAGCCACTTGTGGGCCCTTTTCCTGGCCTACGCCGCTACTGTAGTTATGTTAAAGCTTTTCCCCATGTCCACTTGTTTCCATACACCACGCTGATTCATGCAAGCTTTTGTCCTCTCCTTACCAGTGAACTGTAGTTGAAAACGTTTGATGCATACACTTTGGCATACATGGAACAAGAAAAGAACTACCTCTTCCGTCATGCGTTTGTGGTCCCCAGTGGCTGTTAGAATGAATGGCCGCATGTCGAGTGTTTTCCGTGCATGGACGATAACTTCTCCAAAAATGGTTTCAAGCAAGTGTTGTTGCTTGCACAACACTGGGATGCAAATAACGGCCTAATCCCCATGGCGTGGGCAATCTGCCCACAAGAGGACAAAGAAAAATGGGAGTGGTTCTACCAGCGACTTGCTGAGATGTTCCCAATAACATGCCACAACGGGACCGCTGTGATAAGCGACAGGGACGCTGGACTCATCTCTGCACTGAAGCATGAGTTTCCTAGTATTGTTCACACATTCTATGGTGAGGACTTGTGGGAGAACGTGAAGTCGGAGGCAGGAACAGCAGCGGCAGGCATCATGTGGAGGCTGACTTGTCCCTTCGTGCAGAACGAGTTTGATCGGGCGCTTGATGACCTGTGCCGGACCTCTGACAACACTAACAAGAACCAGTTTGGGAGTGATGGGGAGCCCAAGCTGTCAATGCAACAGTGGCCACGACTCAAGTTTTGGGTGTCGCGTGGCAGGCACATGACGTTCAATGCGATGGAGTCTCTCTACGCTCGCCTTATGGACATCCTGCACTTGTATCCGTTTCACTACTATGCTCAGATCTACCCTTTTGTGCAAAAGCTTTTTGCTGAACGCCGGCTTGCAACCCATGACTGCAAGACCCGGTATGCACCGGTGGTAGAGGGCAAACTATAGCACTACACTGAACACGCCAAGGAGTGCCAGTTGTTCAACCATGATGGCCTTATGGACATCGTGATGTACCCGGAGAGCCTTGCAGGTCGAGAAGTAGATGTGAACACGAAGAAGTGCTTGTGTGGACAAAGGAACGCGTACGAGGTACGCGGTAGCAGTCATGCTAGACGCGAGAGTGAACCCGCAGCTCTGTATTGACATGCATCAGACACAGATGGCCTAGTGCCGGACGTATAGGTCACCCATGCGGGGAGTGAATCTCAAGGAGCTGTAGTATGCCTAGCGTGGATGGGATCATTTCTGTGGCAAGCTTTCCTGCAGTCGACCACACTCAAAGTACCTGGATCGAGTGACTCTGCAAAAGCGGGTGCGCATCTACTCTAAGTGTAGGCAGAAGGGACACCCCCCACGCTTTTGTAAAAACCCGCTTGTACTCTCACTGGCTACTGTCACTATAGTTCTTGTACAAAAACTGGCCAGAAACGCTGGCAGTCGGGAGGTTGCAAAGGTTGAGCTTGTTGCAACGGTTTTGTCACATGCAACAGGCTCCGATTGTATAGGTAGTGGAACAGATGGTGGGACAAGCGGTGCTTCTTGCGGTGGGACAAAGAGTGTGGCAGTCGGTACTGCTGGCAGAGGGATAGACGGCGGAGCAGGCGGTGCTGCAAGCAGAGTGACAGACAGTGGGACAGGTGGTTTTGTAAGTAGTGATGCAAGTAGTGGAGGCATTGCAGCACGTGGTGCGGTACGTCGTACAAGAGGTTTCGGGTGTGCAGGTGCTACTGTAGGAAGTGGTACATATAGTGGGACAAGCGATGATGTAGGCATAGGTGGATGCGGTGTAGCACGCAATGCTACAGGAGAGGATGTGAGCAAGGATGCAGAGGCTGTGGTAGTCATGGCATCGCGGGTTGACAATGCACACGATGCAGATGACACATCCGATTCATCATGGTGTGAGAGCTCGGGGTTTGATGATTACACTGACATAGAGTTGGAAGAGGAGGAGTGGCAGTTTTCGGGTGGGGAGGAGGAGGAGAAGTGGGATTCCTCGTCTGACATATCATAAGAGGACAATGCTCTGCCCAAGCTTCATAGCCATGGTTAAAGAGGCGTTGGTTTTTGTGACATGGTAAGCTCGTGTTGTATGAACATTCTTGTAACCATTCGTCTTTTAATGTTTCCATGCTCTACTCCATGCTCTCCAACTGACTCTTTTTATGGCCTTGCAGGTTGTACCAATGAACATCGTCAATGGTGCCATGGGGGAGAGAAGGAAGCACAAGTTGGTGTGGAGGTAAGGGGTCAAACAACACATGGCCCAAATTACCAATCACGACATAATGTAGGAAACAACACTGCAACTAGGCACAATTAATGTGCAAGATGCCGAATACACAATGGCCAGATCACACGTGGAAAATCCTTCTTGTGGTCTCTGTGTGTAGCATGGCAGTGCCACGCTGACCGGTCGAAGGAGCCACGTGGCTCGAGCGGGGCCACCTAGGACTCTGGGCGGTGAGAGGGGATGGCTTGAGGGTTGGAGAACCTCAAGCACCGCGGTTTTGGCCTAATCGGCCAAGGATTCCATCGAATCCGCTACATTGGTATCAGAGCTCCAGGGCTCGAATCCCGTGTCCGGATTACCGGAGATGCCAAGGCGGCTCTCACTCATAGTGGGGGGGAGTGTAGCGGGACAGTGCCACGCCGACTGGTCGAAGGAGCCACGTGGCTCAAGCGGGGTCACCTAGGACTGTGGGCAGTGAGACGGGATGGCTTGAGGGTCAAAGACCCTCAAGCACCACGGTTTCGGCCTAGTCGGCCAAGGATTCCGTCGAATCCGCTACATTGTGCATCATCGTTTAGAGATGAGTTTTTTTATGCAGTGTGTGACTTATCTAGTGCTTCAGAGTATGTTGCATGCGGGATCATTTGCTACGGGCACGGCTTATCCGTGTACGGCTTATCCATGTACATACAAATGTGGATAAGCCATTCGTATTCGACTCCATTGTTATTTTCATTGAGAAGAAATACTTTTACTAATGTGATTCCCACTAATATTGTGTTGTATGCCCATGGTAGAACACTACACTCATGTTTATTTTCATACCATGACCTTATCAATCAAAACTCTCATAAAATAATGCATGTTCAAGCAGTAGTACTGACACAAAGCCTTATTGTACAATCATTCTGAGACTATAGAAGTCACATGAATCCATGCTCTAGACTCATAAGCGGTGGTCCCAAGTTATGAAGATGTGGATGATTTGAGCACATGAATAATGGGCTTTCCTAGTACATGCCAACTGCGTAGTTTGTGTTTGTGCCATCTGCACGCCAGTGACATAAGAGTGGGTAATTCAGGACATAATGAAGTGAAAGTAAAATGATGTACCCAACTACGACTAGGTAACATGATAGAGAAATCCGACAAAGTTTAGCACTTGACAGTGACCTAGGGTTTCAAGTCCATGGCTTCCACAGCCCAAAGCTGGGCAAGGAGAGAGCATGCAAACACCTAGTACCCAGCACATGGTCTCAGGTTTGCATGGGTCCTTCAACCATGTGGGGATGCCCTCGATTGCCACGAGAAAGTCCCAACGAGCCCATGCCTCCATCGTCTGCTGATGAGTGATTGGAGGCGGGATAGTCATGGTTATACTGCCTCTCAAAGCCCCAACATCATCTCAGTGGATTACCCTGCCAATATTCACCCATGTGACGATGTGGCTGTTTGAAGGATCGTTACATACGTCGTTGGACGGGTCCTCATCATGTCCACAGAGCGTCGTCCCATGGTTCATTTGTTGTACAGCTATGTGTAGTGTGAGACATTACTACCATTCACCTACGGCATTTTTATGCGAAAAGTCCGTACGTCATAAAACAATTGGTGTCTGACATTGGTTAGGTAGCCGTGGATTAGGGTATCCAACGCCATAAAACAATTGGCGTGTGTTGGTCCTATCAGCAAATAGAGCAATGAAAGTATGAGATGAATTCATGTACCTGGTACTATGCCCAATGACAGTGCATGCCGTCACATTATAGTTGGTTGGGTGCATCTACGCAGCCAAAGTTCGGAGTGCAAACCATGCTCAATCGTTCGTCGGATGGGTGCTAAAATGTGACTGACATTGTAGACGACTCGCGAGTGACGAAAGAATACCAACGTATCTGGTGGTATTTCATTGGTTAGGTATCTGTGGATCAGGGTATCCAAGGGAAATAAATGATTAACGTTCTCGGTCCAATCAACAAATAGTTTTGTGCATTTGTATGGAGAAACGAATATGACATTGGTGCCTTTATGTGGTCCTCCTTTGTTCCACTAAAACCTGCCTGCGTGGCATGTCACGTAGCGGGATGGTAGTGCAATTTTTTAATGAAGATGATTGTTCCAGCCTAGAACCCATTTTACATATTTCTCGATGTTCTCTCATGGCTCTAATGTAGGTTTCGGGTGCTTAATTTTTTAAATTTGGGCAGATTTCGCAATTATTATTATCATTGGGGAAATCAGGGACCCTATTGAAGAGAATTGGGCTAGCTAGTCGTGTTCACATACGAGTGGCTGATGTGCAATTCAAGTTCTCGACCGTGGGTAGCCGGCATAGAATTTTTCAGAATTTGGATGAAATCTAATCCAAACCTTTATATTATAATTTATTTTTATTTTATTTCTCGTTTCTGTAATGATTAAGTAGTCTGCTCAATTTGATTTGCTACCGGGGGTAAATCACAAGATTCCACCAAGATAGACTTCAAGACAAAGGAAAAAGACACCTTCGAGGCTGGATCAATTTTCTACAGTGTGGTGGTGTTCTCGTGTCCCCAACAGTGACTAGCGGCAAAGGCAATGATGTGTGACGTGGCTCGACTCCTACCAGCAGCGCCCCCTGCTGCTGACGCTGCCTGCTCTCGGGAATCAGCGCCTGCTGGTGTTCTAGGCATCCCCGTTTTTCGTAGCAGCAGCTTCCCAGCTGCTGGCCCTGGAAGAGCGGTGTCCACTGGGGCGGCTCTGGCAGCGTCGCAGCAGTTGGCTTCTCGAAGTAGTGGGCGAGCCTCTGGCGCGCCGGCGGATCTATCCGAAGCGGAGCTCCCAACCGAACGTCCACTGCCTGCATCAAGGACATGGCGTCATTCGCAGTTTGCAGGCTGTTGCGGTCGGCACAACCGTCTTGGGTCGCCAGAGGAAGCTCACCTTCCCGTCGCTTGTTTCCTGGCACCTGTGGCGCACACATCCCCCAACCCAAGGCGATCGTCATGGCGGTCGCAACGTGCAGCACAATGTCGTCGGGTCTGAGGGGTGTGCTAGCAGGCACCAGGCCTGCCTCTGACCTCACATCACCAGCATGTGAAGCTGCACGACTCGGTCTTAACCTCTCCAGCGGATTGTCGGTGGTCGCTGCGCCGCAGCAGTTGCCTGCTCTTCGTGTTGCCCGTCGCAGATCTCCAGTGTTGTCTGCAGTGGGCTGTGCCCTCTCTCTGGGCACATCCAGCAGTGCAGATGGCATCGCCGGGCGGCAGTTCTCGGGGCACCAGCACCAATTGCAGCACCGCTCGAGGGTCGCTGCGGCGACGGCGGCCGCCGAAGTGGAGATTGAGGGAAAGAAAATTGCAAGGGACGATGTGGTGAGGGAAGACGATCCGACCAACAACGTGACAGACGTGATTTTCTCTCGCCTTGGTTTCCAGCTGCACCGGCAAAAGGACCACCCGCTGTGCGTCCTCAAGGACGAGATCTACGCCTACTTCGACGAACGCTTCGGCGCCCCCAACCCGTCGGGCTCTGAAGGCTTCTTGAAATTTGAGGATCTGGTCCCCATCGTGTCCACCACCAACAACTTTGACGATCTGCTCATCCCCCCCGACCACGTTAGCCGTCGCTACAATGACACCTACTACGTGGACAGCGAGACGGTGCTGCGCACGCACACGAGCGCTCACCAGACAGAGATGCTGCGCAAGGGCCACACCAAGTTCCTAGTTACGGGCGACGTGTACCGCAGAGACGCCATCGACGCCACGCACTACCCCGTCTTCCATCAGATGGAGGGCTTCCGGGTGTTCTCTCCGGAGGAATGGGAGGCGGCAGCTGCGTCAGACTCCTCCAACGGCAGCCCGAGCAGCAGCGGGGAGTCTGAGAAGCAGCTGGACGCAGGGACTGCCTTCGCAGCGAAGGATCTGAAGTCGACCCTGGAGGGCCTTGCAAGGCACCTGTTTGGTGACGTGGAGATGAGGTGGGTCGACACGTATTTTCCCTTCACAGAGCCGTCATACGAGCTGGAAATCTTTTTCAAGGGGCAGTGGCTGGAGGTGCTCGGCTGCGGCGTGACCGAGCAGGCGATTCTTGANAAGGATCTGAAGTCGACCCTGGAGGGCCTTGCAAGGCACCTGTTTGGTGACGTGGAGATGAGGTGGGTCGACACGTATTTTCCCTTCACAGAGCCGTCATACGAGCTGGAAATCTTTTTCAAGGGGCAGTGGCTGGAGGTGCTCGGCTGCGGCGTGACCGAGCAGGCGATTCTTGAAAACTGTGGCCTCGGAGACAAGAAAGCGTGGGCTTTTGGGCTCGGCCTAGAGAGGCTGGCCATGGTGCTGTTTGACATTCCCGACATCCGTCTCTTCTGGTCCAATGATGAGCGTTTTCTTGGCCAGTTCAGAAACAGCAAGAAGGGCGTGGATAAGAGTGGCGGCGGGGTGGGGTTTGTGAAGTTCAAGCCCTTTTCCAAATTTCCGCCTTGCTACAAGGATATGAGCTTCTGGGTAAGTGAGGAGTTTTCAGAGAACAACCTGTGCGAGCTGGTGAGGGGTATCGCAGGGGACCTTGCGGAGGAGGTGAAGCTCATTGATGTCTTTACCAACAAGGCTGGCCGCACTAGCAACTGCTACCGTATCACATACCGGTCTATGGAGCGGTCTCTGACAGACGAGGAGATCAATGCTATTCAGGCGCAGGTTCGGGAGCAGACGGCGGAGAAGTTGAAGGTGGAGCTTCGCTGAGCTATTCAGGGCGGAGGTGGAGGGAATCCATGGATCAGTGGTGGTGGACGAAAGAGGGTGTAGTGATAGCTTGTGGTCACCATTGTTGTGGCGTTGGATTTGGCTAGGTTGAAGTAATCCCCCCCCCCCACCCCCCTCTACCACCGACAGCAACCTTTTGTTTTCACTCTTGCCCGTCTTTCCCGCCCTGCCTTCACCTCTTTCAGACCTGTTCATATGTCAGGCATGCCAAGACAAGCCCACATGAAGCTTCTTGTAGAAGGAAGAGCACAGATTCTGAAGGGCTCTCTCATTATTTCCCCTCAGTCCTGCCCCACGTCAGGCTGAGGACTGAAGGTCACATGCATACCCCTCGACATGAGAACAGGTGCAAATCAATCCATTTTCTTTGAAGTGCTACGAATAGACTGAAAGCCTGCATATGCGATGTCACATCGTCTCACTGCAAATGTACAAGGAAGGGATTGTAGTCACACAAATAGTGTCACAAAAGGTTTCAGTCCCATGCACCGGATGGGATGTGCCCATTCCCCCCTGCCCCCCCTNCCCCCCCCCCCCCCCCCCCCCCCACCCCCTTGAGAAAGTGTGTAGAAGCTTCCTTGCAACACAGCCGCTGACCGAACGTCAGTGCCTAGTCAGACGGAGACGACAGTCCCAGGTCGTACACGCAACGGCAAGGGTTTGGCTAGGAGACACAAGGCACAGTGTCAGAGTGCTTCAATATAGCATATACAGAGAGGAATGACAACTGAGAGGTCCAGGGCATAAATACCTGTCGCGGCGCACGGCGGGTGTCGCACATGGCAGCCCAAGAGCTGTCCTAAAACCGGCACAAAACCACTGTTTTGGCCGTAACTCTGCGCACATATGTCAGAATCCTACGCCGTCAAACCTAGACGGGCAGAATCAAAAGACGGACGCAGCGACTGGTCACATGCATGCATCCATCGACTGACAGCGAGTATACAATGCAAAAACGTGCAAATGGGCCTCATGCCCAGTCCGTCGAACGGCGCCTGCAAGACGTAGAAGGCACAGCAAGGAGTCCTGGTGACATCTGGGGCTCTGGAACAGTGGTCGGTCAGCTCCAGGCGGGTAGTCCGCCGCCTGTCGTCGCGCCGGTGTCACCAGGGCCGCCTGCCTCAGGGATCTGCACGAGTATGGATACGACCGAGTGGTCACAGCAAACTGTACAGGAACAGCACAAAGCACAACACTCCCCCATGACCCGATGGTACGCATGTCCACATGCGTGCAGCACTGGTACAACCACATAGTGGGTGACACAGACAGATGAGACGCAAACGTACATCCCACACTCATCCACTGTCACGCACGGGGCGTAGCCCAACAAAACGAATGGCCACCAAGAATTTTCCGCGGGCAAGTGCCTTCGTCAAGAAATCAGCACGCTGCAAGTCAGTGCCAACCCACATGATGGAGATCACGCGTCGCTCCACCAGATCACGAACGAAGTGATGCTCAACCGCAATCTGCTTTGTGCAAGCATCAAAAACACCAGAGTTCTCCGCAATGGCGAGAGCACTCTGGTTGTCGCAACGCAGCACTGAGAAACTGCTAGGAAGCTTCCTAGCCTTGCTGCTGCTGACGTGGCGACACTGTCCAGTCAGCTGACGCACTAGCAAGCAGGCAGGTGCAAGAAACAGCAAGGATCAGGCTAGGGAGACGCGCAAAGTCTCATAAGCTTCAATAGCTTAGTAAATGCAGAGAGAGATGACAACTGACAGGTCCAGGGCATAAATACCTGCCGCGGCGCACGGCGGGTGTCGCACGCGGCAGTCCAAGAGCTGTCCTAAAACCGGCCCAAAACCACTGTTTTGGCCGTAACTCTGCGCACACATGTCAGAATCCTACGCCGTCTGAACNAGAGTTCTCCGCAATGGCGAGAGCACTCTGGTTGTCGCAACGCAGCACTGAGAAACTGCTAGGAAGCTTCCTAGCCTTGCTGCTGCTGACGTGGCGACACTGTCCAGTCAGCTGACGCACTAGCAAGCAGGCAGGTGCAAGAAACAGCAAGGATCAGGCTAGGGAGACGCGCAAAGTCTCATAAGCTTCAATAGCTTAGTAAATGCAGAGAGAGATGACAACTGACAGGTCCAGGGCATAAATACCTGCCGCGGCGCACGGCGGGTGTCGCACGCGGCAGTTCAAGAGCTGTCCTAAAATCGGCCCAAAACCACTGTTTTGGCCGTAACTCTGCGCACACATGTCAGAATCCTACGCCGTCTGAACCTAGACGTGCAGAATCAAAAGACGCACGCAACGATTGGTCACATGCATGCATCCATTGACGGACAGCGAGTATATAATGCAAAACCATGCAAATGGGCCTCATGCCCAGTCCGCCGAAAGGCGCCTGCAAGACGTAGAAGTCACAGCAAGGAGTCCCGGTGACATCTGGGGCTCTGGAACAGTGGTCGGTCAGCTCCGGACGGGTAGTCCGCCGCCTGTCGTCGCGCCGGTGTCACCAGGGGCGCCTGCCTCAGGGATCTGCACAAGTATGGACACGGCCGAGTGGTCACAGTAAACTGTACAGGAACGGCACAAAGCACAACACTCCCCCATGACCCGATGGTACGCATGTCCATACGCGTGCAGCACTGGTACAACCACATAGTGAGTGACACAGACNAGCCATCAGGCTTCACTTTCTTGCGAAAGACCCACTTGACCTGAATCGCCTTCCTCCCGGGGGGAAGATCGACCAGCTCATAGACTCCGTGCTCTCGGATAGCGCGAAGCTCATCCTCGCAAGCAGCTCGCCAGGCATCAGAATCCTGAGATGAGAGAGCCTCCCTCAATGTGCCCGGATCAGGGGCCAAAGAGGGGGAACTCTGCGTGGCAAGTGCAGATGCCACAGTGTCAGGCCTGACAGCCACGAGGTCAGCTGCTGCGTCACAGGCGATATGGAACTTGCGAGTGACCAGATCGTGCCCGATGGGGCACGCTGGGTGTACCTCTGTAAGCTCAGTGCGGG
>SZWC01008516.1:39867-80630 GCA_023375785.1 Penium margaritaceum | reverse complement strand
AGGTCCAGGGCATAAATACCTGCCGCGGCGCACGGCGGGTGTCGCACGCGGCAGTCCAAGAGCTGTCCTAAAACCGGCCCAAAACCACTGTTTTGGCCGTAACTCTGCGCACACATGTCAGAATCCTACGCCGTCTGAACCTAGACGTGCAGAATCAAAAGCCGCACGCAACGACTGGTCACATGCATGCATCCATTGACGGACAGCGAGTATATAATGCAAAACCATGCAAATGGGCCTCATGCCCAGTCCGCCGAAAGGCGCCTGCAAGACGTAGAAGTCACAACAAGGAGTCCCGGTGACATCTGGGGCTCTGGAACAGTGGTCGGTCAGCTCCGGACGGGTAGTCCGCCGCCTGTCGTCGCGCCGGTGTCACCAGGGGCGCCTGCCTCAGGGATCTGCACGAGTATGGACACGGCCGAGTGGTCACAGTAAACTGTACAGGAACGGCACAAAGCACAACAAGCACAATGGCGGATACTGATTGCCCAAGCTCAAGAAACAAGCGCTGCAGCCAAACTGCCTCAGCAGCCCCTGCCCCCAAAGCCACATTCTCTGCCTCTGACGAGCTACGTGCGATGCAGCCCTACTTCTCGCTTTGCCAAGACAAAGCGGTACCACCGAGCAAAAACACGTACCCAGTGCGACTGCGCCCGTCAGGGCTCCAAGCCCAGTCGCTGTCAGTGTAGCCGTCAAGGACCACCGAACACTGCCAACGAAAGCAGAGTCGGAGATACGGCGTGGAGACCATGTATCGTACCACTCGTACAGCCGCGTGAAGAGCTCTCGCACGTGGAGCCTGCGAGAACTGAGCGAGGAGGTTGACGGCGAACGCAATATCGGGACGCGTGGTGGTGGCCAGGTACATCAGAGATCCGATAAGACAGAGGTACAAAGTCACGTCCACTGTCTTCCCCAGTTGTGTAGGGTCGTCCACCTTCAGGGCATCCTGCCCATCACGTGTGAGTGGTGTGGAAGCAGTGGGCACTGCACCATGGAAATCGCTAAAGCGCTCCCCCACGACTCGTGCGTATCGGGCCTGATGCAACAACAGTGTCCGATGTATGCGATCTAGCACGATCTCCATACCAAGAAACACCGATGCAGGACCGAGGTCCTTCATCTTGTAGGTGGTCTGCAGAACAGCCTTGGCCTCCTTCACGGCCTCCAGCGACGGAGACGCGATCAGAAGGTCATCAACATAGACCAGGATGGCGGTAAACCGCTCGGGTGTCGGTAGGATGAAGAGTGAGGGGTCTACCTCGCTCTGTACGTATCCTACGCGAGTCAAGGTGCCAGTGATCTCCCGGTTCCAACACCGTGGAGACTGCTTGAGGCCGTACAAGGACTTGCGCAAGCGCCAGACCTTGTCACCTTCCTCAAAGCCTGGTGGCTGAGCCACGTAGATCTCCTCATCCAAAGAGCCATGGAGGAATGCGTTGTTCACATCCATCTGGTGTAGTTCCCAGTCATGCTAAGCTACTACACCGAACAGAGCTCGAGCTGAGGTCATGCGGCCGACAGGGGCAAAGGTGTCAGTGTAATCAACTCCCTCAATCAGAGAGAACCCCTTGATGACCAAGCGGGCCTTGTAGCGTTCCAGTGAGCCATCCGGCTTTACTTTCTTGCGAAAGACCCACTTGACCTGAATCGCCTTCCTCCCAGGAGGAAGGTCGACCAGCTCGTAGACTCCGTGCTCTCGGATAGCGCGAAGCTCATCCTCGCAAGCAGCTCGCCAGGCATCAGCATCTTGCGATGAGAAAGCCTCCCTCAATGTGCCCGGGTCAGGCGCCATAGAGGGGGAACTCTGCGTGGCAAGTGCACACGCCTCAGTGTCTGGCCTGACGGCCACGAGATCAGTTGCTGCATCACAGGTGATATGGAACTCGCGAGTGACCAGGTCGTGCCCTATGGGGCACGCTGGGTGTACCTCTGAAAGCTCAGTGCGGACACTCAAGCCTAAGGCCTTTGTGCCTGGATCATCGCTCGCGATGCTGCGAGAGGAACGTCTGGGTCCGAAACCCGACGCTCGCTGAGCTCCAGAATCCAGTGGTCGAAGGCGAAAACCGGGCTCACGGGAGTAACCGGAGGTCGAGGGGCGCATCTTAGGCTCAGGAACAGGTACGACCACAGGGACAGGTACGACCACAGCTGGTGAGGACTGAAACGAGGCAGCCGGAGATGCCGTGCGAGGAGATGCGTGTGTGGGGGACACTGAGCTGGGGGTGACAGCGGGCAAGGCTGGCCCGGACACTGACATAGGAGTGTCAGCCGACGTAGGGACAGGAGTGGGCTGGGTTGGGTCAGACGCCAGAGCAGGGATGCCAGTGGACACAGGTGGTGATGCAGGAGGAGGCGCGAGAGCAGCGGTACCTGTGGGGTGTGAAACAGGCTAAACAGGTGGGATCTCTGGACCAACGGCAATGATAGCCGGATCATCAAGTGCTGGAGATCGAGAGGGGACTCGAGCGGACACATCAACCTGACGAGAAATGGTCGCTGGCGGAGAGGTCTCCCCCATCCACCGAGGACCCTCACAGGAAGGGACATGAGCCGCAGAGAGGGCTGTGATCGAAGTCAGATCACGGTAGGTGAGTGACTAAAAAAACAGCGCGTCACGGGACTCAATGACACGACGGCGAGTGGGGTCCCAAAAGCGCCAGGCCTTTGACCGCAGGGAAATGCCGATGAAGGCACACAAGCCACCCCGAGGGGAGACCTTGGACCCTTGCTGGTCCTCGGTGTACCATACGGAGGCCAGGGATCCCCAGACGCGTGCGAGACGAAGATCAGCACAGTGGCCAAACCAGAGCTCGTACGGTGTAACATGATCCGAAAGCGGACCATGCGGGAGGCGGTTCCAGACCCAAGTCATGTAGGCAAAGCTCTCGAATGCGAAGGACTCCGCGAGACCACACTCAGACCGCATGGCGCGGACCGCATCCTCCATGGTGCGGTTCCAGCGCTCAGATACACCGTTCTGCTGTGGGGTAGCAGGAGCGGAGACCTGGTGAAAAATGCCGTGCTCAGCAAAGAAGGAGTCCATCTCGCCGAGGAACTCGCCGCCGCGATCCGAGCGAAAGGTATGTAGCGTGTGGCGAGACTGACGCTCAGCCATCACGAGCCAGAGCCGAACCGCAAGGGCAGCGTCGCTCTTCTGACGCAGACTGTAGACCCACCGCATCCGGGTGAAGTCATCAGTCAGCGTCAGAACATACCGGCCCCTCTCGGACAACGACTCGACCGGGAGAGGATCGCGCAGGTCCGAGTGGACCAACTCGAGGGGCCTCAGCGCTCGGGAACACGAATCAGGGTAAGTACACCGGTGCATCTTTCCCTAAGCGCAAAAAAGACAGTCGGTCTTGGGTGGCTTCTCAAAAGAAGCCACGTCAAGACCAAGGGCGGGCTGTGTCCGGATGAGCTTCGACACACTGTCGGAGCCCACGTGACACAGATGTCGGTGAAGCAACCGCTGGTGTTCCGGGGATAGAACACCAGTGACAAAAACGCGACCAGAAGAGGAGGGAGAGCAAGGGGAGGAGGGCCGAGCAATGCGGTACAAATCATCTACAACTGAAGCACGCAGGACAATGCTACGGGTGTCAAGAGTAGTCACAGTCGCTGAATCAGCGGTATGCTCAAAGGAGAGACCCATTAGAGTGCAGGTACGCACAGACAGCAGACTGAGCTCAAGATCAGGCACAAACAGCACGTCAGAGAGATACAAGGGGCCAGATGGACCATCAAAGCATACAACCCCAACACGTGAACCAGTAAGGACTGACCAGAGCATGTACAAACAGAACGGACAGTCCTGACAGGACCAAGTACCACAAAGTCACTACGACGACACGTCATGTGGTGGGTGGCACCGGAATCGATGATCCAAGTGCCACCGGAGTCACGACTGGTGGACGTCACTGTACAACGAGTAATGGAACACTCGAAATCAGAGGGACGCTAAGCCGTCAGTGGGAAGGAATGACGTACATCACGAAGGTGAGACTCATGAATCCAATCAGTGTAGTCAGGCCCATCATCATCACATGCGGACTGTGCTCCCCCACACGTGTCATTACGAGTCACGAGGACAGACAAACAAGCAGTCTGTGACCCACTCGACGATGACAACACACTCGCACCTCCCTGAAAGCGAAGCGCCAGAAGATGACGAAGCTCGGCGATGGTGCGGTCACGTGGGTCTGGATCACTGCTGCTCGCCAGTGAGGATGCAGGAAAAGCTGCAGTCGTGGTCGCCGCGCGTCCAGAGGAGTGTGAGGTCGACGTGCCAGACGCGGTGCGAGCACCATGGGCAGCCTGAAATCCGCGAGTGATGCGCTCCCAGTTGAGCGGCTGCTGGCACTTGGTGTAGCGATGGGCACCTCCACAGTTGTAGCAGTGCACGGAACGGCCACTGCTACCACTGGATGACGACTGCTGCTGACCCGATCCGCACTTCCTATTCTTCTTCTTCCCCTGGGTAGCTGCTGCAACGCCCTGCGTCTGCGTGGGTGTAGATGGGGTCGAAGAGGAGGAGGAAGATGAGGTCGTGATGGAGGTAGATGAGGGTGACTGCAGGAGGGAAGATGGTGGTGAGGCGAGGACTGCTGCAGCGAGGGAAGTCTCCTGATGTGCTACTGCTGCCTCGCGGGCCGACGTCACCTGGAGGAAAAGCTGATGGGCCCAAGGGAGCAGCTGCAGGGTGGCTGAGAAAGGCTCGAGAGCAGCGTCGCTGTACCGTGTGAATATGTTGGTGTACTCCAGGCGAACTCTGAGCATGATCGTCCGAAGCGCCCACAGCTGTGTGCCCCCTGAGGTCCCCAGACGCGTGTAGATACGCATGGCACGTCACTAGTAATCCGCCGCAGGCTCCGCTGGTCCCTGACGGAGCAAGTGGAAAGCACGAATGTGTGACGCACGCGTGGCGTGCGTCTCTGCGGCCAGTAGGAACAACGCCAGATCCCAGCCTCCACGAGGATCAGCTCCGGTGCCTGTGCCAGCCTCGCCGAGGAAGGGACGGAAGTCAACGACAGTCTCGCGTGGCATGTCGTAGAGAAGTCCTCGCATGGCCCGGGCTGCTGTGAGCACCTGTGCTGGATCTGTAGACTGGTATGGGCTGTGGTAGTAAGGCCACACTCCCTCGGAAGTGGCCCACACCTGAATCAGGATCTCCCAGCAGTCAAATCCATCCTCACTGATGTACCGGGGAGGTGGTGCCTCAAAGTCCTCTGGCTGCCGCTACGTGGGGAGAGCAACCGCAGGCTGAGGAGGGCGAGAGACGGGGTAAACTCCTGGAAGGGGGTGATTACCGGGGAAGTCAGGTGACGGTCGTATCGGGGACACGGTGGAGGTCGGATACCCGTCTACAGCTGACGGATGCGCTCCTGTTGAAGACGAATCTCCCGTTCCTGGGAGTCATCCTCGAAGCCTGGCATGAATGGCTCGTCATCAAGGAGGTCCACAGGTGGTGGGAAAACCACACCAGGAGGTGAAGCAGGCGGGGCACCTGTCACGGGCACCTGAGCCGAGTGCTGGGTGGAGGCCACAAGGCCGGCAGCTCCCTCAGAAATCCGCGAAGGAGCCGTGGACTGAGCGCGCAGGAGCTCAGTCAGCGTGCGGATCGCGTCAGTCTGCTCTCGCTGCAGACAACGCATCTCCTCCTGCTGGCTGCGCAGGTCCTCAATGGCCTACGAGCGAGGGCTCAATACCCCTGAAGAAGAGGAGGGATCGCCTGGTCCCTTGTCCTTGTCGTCGGGCGAACTCATGTCGCCGCTCACTATGGGACGACAGGTCAAGTTTGCTGGATTTCAAAACCGTCTGCGTTTCTCGGGGATTTAAAACGCTGGCAACTTTTGACTTTCCGGGTGAAAATTTGGCTAAGTGTAATGCTGACGTGAGCAAGTGGTTGCTGACGTCAGCACGACCTGATGACGTCAGCAATCAACAATGCTGACGTCAGCTCGTCCCCTCCTTTTTTTTTTTGTTGTCACGGTTCTGCCGCTTCGCGGTGGCGCGCGGCAGCTCCGCGGAAGCTGCGTAGCAGCTTCTGCCCAGCTGCTGCTACAGCTGTGCTGTCAGCTGCAGCAGCACCCGCGTAGCTGCGTGTGCAGCGGTGGCAGTAGCGGCTGCACTGCTGCTGCTGCTGCTGCTGCACGTGGCGGCTGCTGCTGCGCGCGGCGGCTGCTGCTGCGCGCTACAGCTGATGTTGGCTGCCGCCGCCACGCGCTGCTACTGGCTGCCGCCGCCGCGCGCTGCTTCTACTGCCACTGCTGCACTGCTGCTGCCGCCGCGACTGCTGCTGCTGCTGCTGTGCCGCTGCCGCTGCTGCGCTGCTGCTGCCGACGCTGCTGCTGCGCTACTGCTACCGCCGCTGCTGCCACGCTGCTGCTGCGGCCGCTGCTGCTGCGCTACTGCCGCCGCCGTCTCTACTGCTGCTGCTCTACTACTGCGGCTGTGGGAGGGCGGCTGCACGCACCGCGGCCGCCACACACCTCTGCGTGGCGGTAGACGCCGCTGCTGCTGCCTCTGCAGCTGCGATCTCACGTGGTGGGTGGGATACGTTGACGGCGACTGGCCGTCTCTAACAGATCTTAGAGAACTCTGCTGCAGCGGTGACTCTCACTGCTGCTGCTCTGCTGCGTCTCAGCTGCGCAGCTCAGTGAGAACTGTCTCACTGCTCCAATACCATGAGAAAGTGTGTAGAAGCTTCCTAGCAACACAGCCGCTGACCGGGCGTCAGTGCCTGGTCAGACGGTGACGACAGTCACAGGTCGTACACGCAACGGCAAGGGTTTGGCTAGGAGACACAAGGCACAGTGTCAGAATGCTTCAATATAGCATATGCAGAGAGAAATGACAACTGAGAGGTCCGGGGCATAAACATCTGCCGCGGCGCACGGGGGGTGTCGCACGCGGCAGTCCAAGAGCTGTCCTAAAACCGGCCCAAAACCACTGTTTTGGCCGTAACTCTGCGCACACATGTCAGAATCCTACGCCGTCTGAACCTAGACGTGCAGAATCAAAAGACGGACACAGCGACTGGTCACATGCATGCATCCATTGACTGACAGCAAGTATACAATGCAAAAACATGCAAATGGGCCTCATGCCCAGTCCGCCGAACGGCGCCTGCAAGACGTAGAAGGCACAGCAAGGAGTCCCGGTGACATCTGGGGCTGTGGAACAGTGGTCGGTCAGCTCCAGGTGGGTAGTCCGCCGCCTGTCGTCGCGCCGGTGTCACCAGGGCCGCCTGCCTCAGGGATCTGCACGAGTATGGACATGGCCGAGTGGTCACAGTAAACTGTACAGGAACGGCACAAAGCACAACAGGTTTGACCCATAACCAGTGCAAAACCTCTACTTTGGTCAAAGCTTGGTGCATAGGCGTCAGTGCAAAACTATCTGAACCTCAGGTCCACAGACTTTTGATGGAAGCGACAACTGTATACATGCCCTAGTTTGGCATCAATTGGTGTAAGAAACATCGGGCCCACGGCCAGTCCATTGAGAAAATCCAGTTAGCAGTAGGGTCTGGCTGCTACGACAGCTTGCAACGCAAACAATGCAAGGAGCAGGTCAAGCCATGGAGGGTTTATGCGGAAGTTAGCGAGAAAGGACCAAGACACACGCGACAGAGGTTTTACGGGAGCGGGAGAGGGAGAGAGGCAGAAAGTGAGCGAACGGCGAGCTCGCTCAAGCTCGCTGCCCTCGTGGGTATTGAATAGTCACCACTCGACCACTACATTATCCCAGCCCCTGTTTAGTCTTGTTGAGTGAGCACCCGGTGGGCACCACACAAGTCCACCATACACAAGCAAATTGTATGCAAACTCAAGACGCTTGTGCAATACCCTGCTGACTGGGCCAAGGGATTGTCTGTCGTGAAGCCAACGTCATCACGGCGAAGTAGCCAGGGGAATGTCTCTTTCTCCAATGATCAGTCACCTGGAACACCGAGGTGAGCGTGCAACGAAGCCAGAGGTCACCTTGTGGTACTCAACACAAACCAACACTCCCCCATGACCCACAGCCGACTGGCACGACGACACTCACAGAAACGAAACTGATTTCACAAGACATGACAAAGGATAGCACTGTACATGAGCACAGGCACAACCACTCAATCGGGAGCGTCACGAGCACAGAACAGTCCAAGGTGTTGCTGCTCAGTGCCTTCGTAGGGAAGTCGACTTGTTGATAGCGGGTGTCAACCCACACGATTTGTGTTGGTGTGTGGGCTTTGGCCTGACACCCTTCTGAGGACAGCGTGGTTAGCTTGTGTCTTTCACGATGCTCCGGTTGAGATTATGCTTGTTGGTTTGTGTGGCTTCTACCCATCACGACTGATGCCGATGGATTATCCTTATACCCACGTTGGTGGCATATGGTAGAGGAGGGCATGACGACATGACGGGCCTCCGAGGTGTCCCGAGACTTCTCCAACACCTATGACAGCGCCGGCGAGACGCAGACGATGCGTTCCGGCAACCATGTTGGCTTCTCCAGAGCAATGAGAGTTTTCTCGCTGGGTTGAGACCCTCGCACCCGATGGATTATACAAGTGCGACGAGGAGACCCGATAGCTGTACTAGTGCTTCCGATGTTTTCAAAGCTGTGTTTTGTCTGGACGTTGATTCTGAGATTTTCAGGCACTGCTCCTATTTTCTCAGTGCTCGAGACCCGGGCACTCGGAGAGCTGTTCCGGTGCCTCGAGGAGACCACCGTCATTGTTATTGTGGTGTACGTAGTGTGTTCTCCCCGCTGCCTCCCTTGGGTCCAGCGGGGTTGACAAGGCCCGGTGCGGCTAGATGCCACTGCCCCTACTTAAGCCCGCTAGGGGCTCAGTCGTACTTCTCCTCGTTCTTTCATATTCAGCGTTCCACACATGGCCAAATTCTTGCTGTCTTGCATCGCACTCACACACAGAGCTCATGTTTGCTTTTACATGGGCCTACATGCCCTGAAATACTTCCAATTTGGTATCAGAGCACAGGGGGGCGTGTGAGCAGCAGGAGCAGAAGTAGGTTGAACGCAAACAGAACGTGCCACGTGGTGCCGCGCCGGTAGCAGCGTGAGGGAGCGTGAATTGACTGCACTCAATCGCCAAAGGGGCGATGAGCAGCATAGAATAGTAGCAACAGCTGCTATACCAGCAGTGGTAATGGCAGCAGCAGCGGCAACAACAGCAACACCGGTGGGTGATACAATTCGCAGAAGTTGCACCTGTAGCTGCAGCAACAAATGCAGTTACTGTGATGCGTAGCGGCAGTAGTAGCAGTAGCGGCAGTAGCGGCGGCGCACAACAGCAACAGTAGATACGGCAGCAGCAAGCAATAGCAACAGCGTACAACAGCAGCGGCAGTGGCGGCAGCTGCAATCCGCAACAGCAGCTGCTACGCGGAGCAGCAGCAACAGCAGAAGTAGCAGCAGTAGTAGCAACTATAGTAACTGCACTACAACAGTCGCAGCAGCCACAACAGCTGTGCAAAACAACAGTAGTAGCAACTGAAGCGGCAGCAGCCTGCCGGTGCAGCTACTGTTGTCGACGTGAGAAGGGCCTTGCGCCCTCCTCTGAGGGCTCCCTCCCCTTCCTCTCATAGGGGCCCCCTCGAGCCCCATCAAGGGAGCCCCCTCAGAGGAGGGCCTGTCGGGCCCGTGAGCCCCGTCGGTCCCGTCGGCCCCGTCGGCCGACCGACAAAGGGTGTCGACAGCGAGGGAGGGGCCGATCCCTCCCTCTCCCCCGCCCCCTCCTTCCTCGCTCCCACCAACCTCAATCGCTCGCACCGGCGAGGGAGCGAGCATGCGTCCACGCGAGGGGTCAGCCCCCTCCCCCCCTCCTTTGTTTTCTTCGTTTCCTCAAATTAGGGGCAATCAAGAAATGGGAGGACGAGAAAAATAATACAAAAAGGGGTACGCTTGAAAGCGAGTGGAAAAGAGAAAAAAAACAAAGAGCGAGGGTTAAAGGCGATTAGAGGGGAGAACGGAAAAAAAAGGTGGAAGTGAGGGCAAAGGAAAAACACAAAAGGGGGTGTGAGGGCAAGAGAATATTGACAAATTAATCGTACAACTACTACTACCACAGCAGTACCAGCTTTCGTGGTAGCAATAGTAGTGGCGGGCGGACTTGCAACAACTACATAGTGAGGGAAAGTTGCAGTTGCGTTTACACTCCCTCCGTCCCAACTGACAGCAGATTGTCATCGGCGGTGATTGCCGTTTTGAGACGCATCGTGGATCAGCGTCTCCCTGGGGAACGTGGATTGGTGCACGCAGTTCACTCCGGAAGATCAACGGCGGATTCATGTTTTCCCATCTCCGAGGGCTGGGTCGTCTACCACTTGGAGCAGCAGCCACACTTCGACCTGCCACCTCTTCTGGTCTTGGAGCAGTCTTCGCTCTATTAGTGGCAGCAACATTAGTAGCCGCAGCTGGTCAGACTCCATTATCTGGTCTTCCAGTGCTAGTGCATCACGCCTTGTCTGGTTACGTTTGCTGACTTCGACACCGTGACCTCCAGGAGTGACAGTACCTACTGGTCTCATCCTCTCCCGCTGCTTGGTGCATACCACCGGGAGTAGGTGCCCTCAGCACCTATCTATTGTCCAGCACACGAGATGAGTGCGCAGATATTTGAGCAGGCGCCCTACGCGTTCACCTGCTATTACTATGGTGATGGACGTCATGGTTGGCGTCGCTGCTGGACGCGCCCTTGCGGCTGGCATCCACCTTGGCTTAAGCCTCGTCCGAGCCTGCGTCCTCCACAGCATACGGATCTGCCAGCGTTGGTTAATCCCCTAGCTGGACCTGTGGCAAGCATATTCACTGAGATCCAGGGCCTACGGCACATGGTGTAGTGGCTTTGTGACCTCGTCGTCACTGAGCATGCTTCTACTACTAGTTTCTCGACGGCCTCTTCGACCACATATCCTTCATCCTCCCTTTCTTCCTCATTCGATGGTGTCCCTTCAGCTTCACCTGTCGGACTGTCCCAGGCTGCCACCATCCTCTCGATACTCCACTCTCTTGTGACCACGACGCCACCTCACTATGACATGTCTTCATGCAGTCGTTCTAGTCGTGTGTCCCCGCCGCGTCGGCATCATCACTCTGCACGGCGTACTCACGCCGGTTTTGCTATACCCTCCACCTCCTCGGCTTCCGTTGCGGTACCTGTCGAGGGGGAGTGTGGTTACCGCGCATTGCCTATTGTGACCGTAGCGACAGGATCCGCACTCGCGCCAGGCCGTGGTGAACGAGCATCCGCTCACGTAGACTTAGATGATATGGTGACAGCACATGGCATGGAGTCTGATCCTAGCACGGCGTTCATGGTGGAGACTTGCTTGCCATCGTCCGAGCTGGATCCAAATCTTCCACAATAGCGGGTGACATCAGGAGGAGCGCAGGCACGGTGTCCCTGGACGGTGCCACTCGCGGCTCCAACCGGTGGAGGCCGAGGGATGGCACAGGATTCCCGTACGGATTGGGATGCGTCTACTAGACTTTTGGGGGAGAGTGTGCAGCAGACTCACACCAATCCGGGGGATGCTGCAGTACTTGGGACGTGCATGTCATCGAGGTCGACATCTACGCCGGGGTAGCAGGCGGACGTTCCGCAGCAGCAGGTTGCATCAGGAGGAGTGCACGTCTCGCGTGCCTTGGCGGTGCCACTCACGACTCCGATTGGTAGCGACCTGGTGGTGGCACAGGAGTATCGCGCGGATCGGGATGGCCCATGTGAATTTCCGGGGGCGTTGGCGCACGGAACTCACACCAGGCCAACAGCGGTCGCAATGCATGAACAGAGTCGGCCGGCTGGTCTTTTAAAGGTTGAGGCATTCTTGAGAGCAGCAGTTGTGAGAGATGTCACTAGGAAATATGCTACAGTAGACACAACATGCTCCACCATCTCATCTGCGCTACCTGAGGACCAGCTTCACCGTGAGGAGTTGTCCATGTACTTAGATTCTACGTGTTCTCGTGCACAAGACGGTGCAGCGACACACATGAAGGAGTCACATGGTGGTCCTCACTCCATTATCAAGCACATGGCAGCGACCAGCCTTCCCGGCGAGATGGTGCGTGAGCACGAGCTGCGCTTCCTGGTTGTCTTGACGGACATTGTCGAGTCGGAATCCTATACACCTGTGTCCACTACGGCGGCAGTTGAGGACTGGAGAAGATCCCTAGACGCAGATGGAGTCACCTCGTTAGCAGGAGCTGATTCTTGCCCCTTCCTGTTTACCTGATGGTGACCCTGCTCATTACATCAATGCTCATAGTGGTAGTACCTACATGGATGACATTTCCACATGCTCCACGGACTTTAACGACTTCTCTTTCTCCTTCTCCCTCGGCATGCGATCGCTTATTTCTCCTCGTATGACAAACACTAGTTGTGGTGTGGATACGACACCTGCAGCTGCATCCGATGTTCCAGTTTCTCAGCACATTGCGAGTTCGGTTGATCCACAGTTGGATGCATTAGTAGCGGATCCATCATCTTCAGCAACAGAGATGCATATGGAGATGTACTCACAAGTTCCGCAGTCTGCATGTGCAACATCCAATGAGGTAGACTTTATCCTACGTGAGGCTGATATGGGCCACCTCCACATGTCCGAGGTAGATTACGCTGACCTGCAGGAGCGCATAGCAATGCTCAAGCAGGAGGTGATGGCAGCGCATGAGCGATTCTCAAAGGAGGGGAGTATCACTTATATTGGCACGAGTTTTACGCCACCGGCATCTGGCACACCCACACTCGGGGAGGATCTTGTACCAACTCCGAGTATGACGTCAGCTGGAGACACTACCACAGGAGAGTTGAACGTCCCTTCAGTTTCTGCCATCGTCGTTCCTATCAACTCCGTTATCGCTCTTCCTTGTGCTGTTTCCATCATAGATATTCATCCACCTGACTCAGCTGCTCCATTGTCACCTTCGTCCATGAGTGGTGATCCGGTTCGTCGCTCCAGCCCTCTTCCTTTGGTCGTACACCCCTGTGCCTCAGGGTGCTCTATCTTGCCTCGGAGGCCAGTTTCGCCACTTCATACACCCTCACGTGATGCTCGCCCATTCCCTTTCCTCCGTCGTACACATATGCATCGTGGTAGAGCGGACAGAGGAGTGACTGTGAGTTGGGACCCATGGTAGTTATGCGAGGACTGGTACACTCCAGGTGATGGAGTTACGACATGAGGAGTCGTAGCCAGAGACACCACTTTGTCTTTGAGGGAGGGAGCCCAACTATACATGACAGGGGGAGCTATCTCTATGTGATGCAGAGACCACATGATTCATTGCCCAAGATCAGTTAAGCTACGGCATCCGCATCTCCATCGAGGACATCGCCGCCAGGTTCATCTGTCCAAGGGGAGTGTTGTGTGGACCTCCACCTGACGCGACGTTATGGGAGATGCATGGCAAGGGGTCCTTACTCTGCTATAAGCATACTACAGCCACACTCTGTTGGTCGAGACCCGGAAACTTGGTTGGTTGCACCAGTGTCACGAGGAGACCATGGGGTCGTGTGTCTTGGTGTGTGGCCACACAACGTGTGGCATATGCATGCCACCTGGTTTGCTCATAGTGGTCGAGACCCGGACACATGGTGACCTGTGTTACGAGGAGACGCCCTATGATCCTATGTGTTGATTGATGATGCTATTGTGCTCGAGACACAGACTCCTGTTGGATTGCTCGTAGTGGTCGAGACCCGCGCACTGGTACCGCCAGTGTCACGAGGAGACATTTTTTATGTCTGACATGTGTATGATGTGCATTACACTGGTTTGTGCGTGTGTGCATCACTCCTCTCCTCGTCAAGACCCAGACACTTGGTAGGATGTGCTAGTGTCTAGGGAGACCTTAGATGGGCATTAGATGTGTGTGTGTGGTTGACTGTTGCAGATGGTGGTTTGGCATACGTAGTTCTTCCATACCTTCGTTCATTTGTTCTGGCGTGGACGGCTATGTCAGCCAGGGGGAGTGTTGGTTTATGTGGCTTCCACCCATCACAAGTGATACCGATGGATTATCCATACATCCACGTTGGTGGTACATGGTAGAGGAGGGCGTGACGACACGAAGGGCCTCCGGAGTGTCCCGAGACTTCTCAAGCACCTACGACAGTACCGACGAGACGCGGTCGATGCGTTCCGGCAACCATGTTGGCTTCTTCGGAGCTAGGAGAGTTTTCTCCGTGGGTTGAGACACGGGCACCCAGTGGATTGCACCGGTGCGACGAGGAGACCCGGTGGTTGTACTAGCGTGTCCGATGTTCGGAAACGTGTGTGTGTTGTCTGGACGTTGATTCTGAGATTTTTTGGCACTACTCCTATTTTCTCGGTGGTCGAGACGCGGGCACTCGGAGAGCTGTTCCGGTGCCTCGAGGGGACCACGTCATTGTTATCGTGGTGTACGCAATGTGTTCTCCCCGCTGATTTGTTTGGGTTCATCGGGGGTGACGGGGCCCGGTTGCGGCTAGCTGTCAGTGCCCCTACCTAAGCCCGCTAGGGGCTCATTTGTACTTCTCCTTGTTCTTTCATATTCAGCATTCCAGACTTGGCCAAATTCTTGCTGTCTTGCATTGCACTCACGCACAGAGCTCATGTTCGTTTTAGCATGGGCATGCATGCCCAAAAACATTTCCAATTATGCTGGTCGAGACCCGTGCACCTGGTGACTTGTACCGGTGTGACGTGGAGACCCATTGCCTCCTTGTGGTATGTATGTTCCATGCATGCGAGCAGGTGTGGTCGATACCCGGACCCCAAAGACATGTTCCAAGGGTCATAAGGAGACCTTGTTGCTTTGTACCTCTTGTGTGATGTTTTGCACAGTCGAGACCCGGGCACTTGGTGCGTTACACCATTGTCACAAGGAAACCTTGTATTGTGGTTGGTGTTTATGACAGACAGTGAGTGTAGCCCCTCATTCGTCATTGTGTTGACGACTGTGTCGGCCAGGGGGAGTGTTGCTTTGTGTGGCTTCCACCCATCACGAGTAACGATGCGGTGACTATCCGTACATCCAGTGCAGGTGGTACGGAGTAGTGTTACTGGAGAGCACGACGACATGATCCATGATGCAGACGCAGCTGGCGCCAGGGCACAGACGAGCGGTGGTTCCGTGCACTAATAGCTACCAGACAGCTGCCACGACATCCCTGGTTCTTGCCGAGATGGTTTCCGGTTTTTCTGCAGACGCTAGAGTTTTCTCGGTGAACTGGCTCTCGAGCCCAATTTTCATGTTTTGCATTGTCTGTCCACCGATTGATGCTGGACTTGTGTGTGTGACCAGTTGTAGTGTCTGGCATGAGATTCTACATCTTCATGCTTAGACGGTGATGTGTTTGGATACCTCTGCGTAGGTTTATGGCCAAAATTGTGGATTTGGACCAGTTTTAGGAAAAATTGACACTAAGCGTGCGTCACTTGCCGTGGGCCACAGCAGGTATTCATGTTGTGTTCTTGTCAGTTGTCATCTCTCTCTGCATGTATTTTATTCATGGAAGCACATTTGACACTCTGCCTGTCTTGCCTAGCCAAACCTTTGTCGTTTCGCGTCCAACCTCTGTTCACGCCGCGAGCTGACAGAGCGTAGATGCCCAGTCAGTGGCAAGGGTACTAGGAAGCTCCCAGGTAATTACATTTTGGTACAAGAGCAAACGAGCCAGAGCTCGTTGTGATGTGCAACACACAAGCAATAGCAGTAGCAATGAGTGGCAGTAGCGGCAGCCACCCATAGCAGCAGATCCTTGAAGGACCCACCACGACTATGTTGTAGCGAAGCGCTGAAGGAAGCGGAGACACTGGCGGCAGCCAACAGCAACAACAGCCGCAGCAATAGCAAATGTAGTAGCAAGAACAGGAGGCTCCTGCAATAGCAGCGGCTACGGGCAATAGTCGTAGTAGTAGAAGCAACAGCAACAGTTGCAGCCATATCAGTGAAGGGCAGCAGCTACACTAGCACACCTAGCAGCTACTGCAGTGGCGATCAGCTGTAACAGCAACGGTGGAGGGAAGCAGCCTAAGCAGCAGCTGTAGCAGTAGCGGCGGTTGCGAGCATCTGCAGGTGTGTCTGCGACGAGCACCTACATCATAAGTGGCGGGGGAATAGCAACCACACCGGCAGCGAGCAGCTGCTATAGCAGTAGTGGTGGTTAGCATCCGCAGTAGTAGCAATGGCAACGGGTAGCTGTAGTAGTAGTAGCGGTAGGCAGAAGCCACAGCAGCAGCAGCAGCAGCGGCGAGCAGTTGTAGTAGCGACGGCGAGCAACAGCAATAGTAGCGGTGGCAACGGTGGGTAGTTGCAGCAACGGCGGTGGTGGGCAGCATCCACATCAACAGCAACGGTAGCGCGCAGCTACAACAGCAGCAGCTGACGTCAGCAGCACGAGTTGACGGCAGCAACAGTAGCTGACAACAGTAGCCACAACAACAGGTGCAGCGCTGCTTCGTCGCATGCGCTGTAAGAGTGGCAGTAGTAGGACGAACAGGAGCAAGGGCAGCAGCCGTGGGGGTAGGAGCAACTGGCCCTGTCGTTGTTGCAGCAATAGGAAGCTATCGTGCAGCTTCCTATAGTGACGACTCGCTCGTGAGGGTGAGGGGGGGCCGTTGACCTTGCCCACGGGCGAACTCGCCGAGTGAGCTCGCTCGACAAGCTCGCTCAAGGAGTCGAGGAAGAGCAAACAAAAAAGAAGGATAGGGGGGTCCTTCAGTTGGGCTTCCCACAATAACCGCAAAAGGGGCACACGAGGAGGTGTCATCAAAAACAAAAGGGGGGGAGGAAGATAAGAAAAGAAAAAAAAGAGGGTGGCCGGAGGCCATAGTTGTCAGTTGGTGACAGCCACAAGTGTAGTAGCATCAGCCGCACTCCCAGCGGCACCAGCAATAGTGTTACCAGCCGCTGGAAGTGTGGTAGAGACCACTGCCGTCGACGTTAACAGCGGCCGTAGGTAGCAATGACAATAGCAGCAGCATCGAAGGCGACTAAAGATTGCATATTGAGCTAGTCGGGCGATAGCAGCATAGCAATCGCGTAGCAATCGCACAACGGTGCACCACTAGCGTGGTGGTGGCCATCCTTGTGACGGTGTCGTAGCACGTCTGAGAGACTATGCTTCAATCACAAACCGAGCTCCAAGGTGTCAAGTGCATGGTGCAACAGCTCACAGACCATGTGGTCTCCAAGCGGGCCGTTGCCACCATGCCGCTACAGACAGCTACATCTTCATCCTTGTCATCCTCACCTCCATCAGTGTCATCACCTATTGATTCCACGCCTCCTGACCTTAGCTCCACATCCGACGCCCTTTGCTCTGTGTTGGAGTCAGTTGGAGTCATCCCGATCGTTGACCCCTCTGCTTCTATGGTACTCCCTTCAGCTCGGTGTCGTCGCGCTCGCACTTGGCACGCGAGGTAGCGGACGGCACGTTTGGTGAGATATGCCCACGAGGCAGCAGCAGAAGTAGTAGAGGGTGACGTCAACACGGAGATGACTCCCTCATCCCCAGTTAAAGGGTTGGTGCGGCATCCCTTCGCGGCTTCTATTGGTGCGTCGGTCGAGGGGGGGATGGAGTGTCCGTCGATGACCACCGGAGAGTGTAGGAGGGATGCGACGGACGGTGCTCCACAACAGGGCGTTCTCAGTGAGGACGAGACTTCTGAGGAGTGGTCTGACGCAGAGTTAGAGGCAGAAAAGTGGTCTGATGCGGAGTTGGAGGTAGACGTAGTGATGGAGATGAGGATAGGGACTACACCCGAAGTTGTAGTGACAACAAACAATGTGGTAGGCGTGGCAGTAGTAGCAGACGACACAGTAGCAATAGTGGTGGTGACAGCTGACATTCTTGGAACAGACGTCCAGGTAGTGGGCGTGTCGACAGCCATCGACGTCGTGGTAGTAGTAGCAAAACCAGTCGTTGCTGTTGACGACACAATGGTAGTGGGTGCCCTTGTTGCTGTAGGCACCATGATGATCATCCCCCCTACAGCAGCCGGTACTACCACAACAGGACTAGACGCTCCCTCAGCCGCAGCATTTTCCATTACAGGTACACCTACTGAGGGGGCATCCAGAGAAGCATGAGACGTCAAGGTTTCTAGCACGTTTGCTATGGCAGTCGCCACTGCCACACTTGCCTGTGGAGGTACAGTTGTCGCAAAGGGCGCAGCTCGGGCAGTAGTTGATGCACCAGCAGCTGAGCAAGCTCTTGTGCTCGAGCATCTACATTTCGCGCTTCACAACCAGGAGGATGCAATGGCACGTACTGACAAGCACGTACAGGACCTCACACTTGAGCTACATCCAGTGAGCACACGTTCGAGCACCGCAGACGCCACGAGTCATCGGGTAGTAGTAGTAGACGTCAAGGATATGTACACGTGCCTCGAGGCTGCTGAGTGGATGTTCCATGGTGCAGCCTGGAGGTAGTCGGACTTGGGCCGACACTTGGAGGAGGCGATATCAGTGCATGCCCTAGCAGCGACGGCCCGTGCAGGAGCACCCGTCACCATGGTCAACACTTTTGACAGCCGATTGGCGGTTGCTTTCGTGACATCTATTGAGCCTACAGCTGTCACTCCAACACGTGCAGCTTCTGTGGAGGATGCAGAGCAAGTTACGATCCTCCGGCTCATGGCTGCCCTAACTGGCATCGCTGACACCATGAAGTTTCCAGCTAACGACACAGCTACACGTGTCTGAGCTGTAGTTCCCGTACCCGAGCGCCTGTGCTCTGCGGTCGACGAGTAGGAGGTAGCAGTGGCTTGAGCGCAAGCGCACGTGTAAGGTCTCATGGCCAAGCTCCGGGAGGCCAGCAACCGTCGTTACACTATGGGTATTCCAGCACGACAGGCTGCCAAGGAGTGCGTAAAGGATGTGCACATGCGTCTCAAGGCAGCTGAGAGGTCTCTACAGGATGCACGTCGGGGACGGGCGGATGTTCAGTGGTAGGTGGACAATTGGTTGTGCACCATGGGTCGGAAGGATCCCCGCAAAACTGTACGAACCCCCGATGACGGCGACGATGCAGCAGAGGCAAATGCACTTACGGGTGCCGATGCCGACTAGGAGTCGACAGCCGAGTGAGAGGTGTGTCACCAGCAGCCAGTGCCTCTCTAATGGTACCTCTTGCAGATGTAGATGCTACAGATGCCGGCACATTGTCTGGTGTCGACATCGTGCTACCAACTCGCGGCCAGGCAAAAGACGATTCAAAAGGTGACCGACGGGATGAGGCAGCAAGGCTGTAGGAGGCCATGGCTCGGGCCGACGCGCACGCAATTGAGGTTCACCGTCAGGTTCGTTCTGCGACTGACCACCTACATGTCGCAAATGCAACCGTCCGACCGACACCCGCAGCAGAGCTTCACGAGCTTTACAAGCGTCTCAACGCTGTAGAGTCCGCGTGGCGATGTGCAACTCAGCAGCTGGCAGGTGATGCAGTTGGAGGAGGCCCTCAGCACTGCACCAGTCACAACAGTAGGTGATGACAGCATCGACGATTTTGACAGCAATGATGACGTCAGCAACAACGACGATAGCGATGACGGCGACGTCGCTCTGGGGTGAGGCTATGTGGGAGCACATCTGACCAGCATCATTGTCACCCTTACTATTGTCTTCCAGGGATGTCCTGGAATACAGGACATCCTGCCAGCCTCTGCAACCCAGAGGGGGTGTTGGTGTGTAGGCTTTGGCCTGACATCCTTTGGAGGACAGCGTGGTTCGTTTGTGTCTGGCACAATGCTCCGGTTGAGGTTATGCTGGTCGGGACCCGTGCACTGGTGACTTGTACAAGTGTGACGTAGAGACCCATTGCCTCCATGTGGTATGTATGTTCCATGCATGCGAGGAGGTATGGTCGGGACCCGGTCCCCGGAGGCATGTTCCGAGGGTCGTGAGGAGACCTTGTTGCTTTGTACCTCATGTGTGATGATTGGTACGTGGGTGTGTGGATAATGTGTTGCACAGTCGAGACCCGGGCACTTGGTGAGTTACACCATTGTCACGAGGAGACCTTGTATTGTGGTTGGTGTTTACGACAGACAGTGAGTGTAGTCCCTCATTCGTCATTATAGTGACAGTTGTGTCAGCCAACGGGAGTGTATGTTTGTGCGGCTTCCACCCATCACGAGCGACGACACGGTGATTATTTGTATATCCAGTGCAAGTGGTACGGAGCAGTGTTACTGGAGAGCACGACAACATGATCCATGATGCGGACGCAACTAGCAGCACAGACGAGCAGTGGTTCCGTGCACTTGCAGCTGCTAGACAGTTGCCACGACATCCCGGGTGCTTGTCCGGGTCCTTTCCGGTTTTTCTGCAGACGCTAGAGTTTTCTCGGTGGACTGGCTCTCGAGCCCGATTTGTATGTTTTGCATTGTCTGTCCACCGATCAATGCCAAACTTGTGCCTGTGACCAGTTGTACCGTGTGGCTTGAGATTCTGCATCTCCAGGCTTAGACGGTGGTGTGTTTGGATACCTGTGTGCAGGTTTATGGCCAAAACAGTGGTTTTGGGCCAGTTTTAGGAAAAACAAACACTGCGCGTGCGTCACTTGCCGTGAGCTGTAGTAGGTAT
This sequence comes from Penium margaritaceum, assembly GCA_023375785.1. Taxonomy (NCBI): domain Eukaryota; kingdom Viridiplantae; phylum Streptophyta; class Zygnematophyceae; order Desmidiales; family Peniaceae; genus Penium; species Penium margaritaceum. The sequence goes on along the minus strand of SZWC01008516.1, from coordinate 60,038 downwards.
TTATGTTGTGTTCTTGTCATCTCTCTGTGCATGTGTTTTATTTATGGAAGCATATTTGACACTCTGCTTGTGTCGCCTAGCCAAACCCTTCGCGTTTCACGTCCGACCTATGTTGACCGCGCGAGCTGACTACGCGCAGACGCCCAGTCAGTGGCAAACGTACTAGGAAGCTTCCTGGTAACTACATTTATCTGGACATCTCCTGCAGCCATGCGCTCACGCACAAAATGATGCTCCACATTGATATGCTTCGTGCGAGTGTGGTGCATGCCATTGTGTTCAGCAATAGCTTTTGTGCTTTGATTGTCGCAATGCAAGGTGATAGAGCAAATGGGAACGCACAACTAATGCAGCAAGCGACACAACCACACGCTCTCACAAGTTCCTACACCAAGAGCAATCTAATCTGCTTCAGTGGAGCTTTGTGCAACACACCCTTGGTTGCCACTCTTTTAGGAAATGGCAGTCCCTTCGCCAAGGCAGACATAGCCAGTATGACTGCGTGCATGCGTATCGTGCACCCAGTCAGTGTCAGTATCTCCATCAACAACCAGCGACGGCTGTGCCCGGTAAAAAGGACCAACATGGGGGGTGGAGAGCGCATAACTCACAACGCGCAGTGTAGCTTCCATGTGTTGCGCCCGTGGACAGTGTGAGAAGTGAGCGAGGAAGTTTATAGTAAAGGCTACGTGTACCCTCGTGGTAGTGGCCATGTACATCAGAGACCCTATGATTCGCAGGTAGTCGGTCACATCCATTGGCTCCCTCGGCCTTGACACGTCAAGTGTCTTCAACGTTGATGCAGTGGGCACAGACTCTAGCAAGGAGGCAAAGCGCTCCCCCAGGCTCCTGACGCATGCAGCTTGGTGAACATGCAGAACACGACGAGCACGATGAGGCTCGAGCTCCATGTCGAGGAAAACACAAGCCGGGCCGCAATCCTTCATTTTGTACGCAGAATGCAGTAAGGACTTCACGGCTGACACTGCCTCTCGACTCGAAGACGTGATGAGCAAGTCATCAACATAGACAAGGATGGTGGCAAACGGTGCGGAGCGTGGAGTGACAAAGAGAGCCGGATCCACCGTGCTACGACGGTACCCCCCCTTCTACATAGTGGAGGTGATCTCCCCATTCTAATACCACGACGACTGCTTGAGGCCATAGAGGGTCTTTTGCATACGCCAGACTTTGTCGGTGCCGTCAGAAAACCCTGGCAGTTACACCATGTAGATCTCCTCATCTAGCTGCCCGTGAAGAAAAGCATTGCTGACGTCCATCTGCTCGAGCTCCCAATCATGGTGTGCTACGAGACTCAGCAGTGCCAGGACTGTGGTGTAGTGTCCGACCGGGGCAGACGTCTCGTCGAAATCGACGCCTGGCACTTGGGAAAATCCCTTGGCTGTAAGACGTGCCTTGTACTTGTCAAGCTCACCAGTGGGTTTGTACTTCCTCCAAAACACCCATCGGGCACTGATTGCCTCGCGGCCTGGTAGTAGGTCCACCAGCTCATACATTACATGGTCATCAAGAGCCCTCAGTTCGTTTTGCATTGCAATTTCCCACTGTTTGGAGTCGGGCGCAGCCCGTGCGTGCTGAATTGTGGTTGGGTCCGGTGACGAAGGTGTGGCAGCGACAGTTGCATGGCATCTTTGCAACGCTGCCAAGGATGGTGGCTTCAACAGCATGCTCGTGCTCTGACATGAGCAGAGTATGGCCAAGGTCTGAGCTAGGATGGAAAACCCTTGTGGCGAGGCCAAGGGCGTCCATGCTGGTCGGCAACACTAGGGACTGCTCCCGGCTAGACCGGAGCAGTCCCCAGTGTTGCCGACTGGGGCAAGTAGTAGGACTGGCAGCAAGTGGAGTGATAGCAAGATCAGCAGTGTCAGCAACTGTGGTGCTAGAGGTGGATGGGGTGGAAGAGGCACCTACACTGGTGCCACCGGAGGCACTAGCTGGTAAGATAGAGATAGCAGACAGGCGCTTGAGCACAATGGCAGCGACCTCATCCGCAAAGGCGTCGCGGTTGTTGTTAGCGACTTTGAGACGCTCTTCCGCCTCATGGTTGGCCTCGCGAGCGAGGTTCAGCTGGCGCTGAAGGTTGGCTATGGCCGACTCGTCGTCTCCAGGCATGGTGACGACGGAGGGGCCCTGCGGAAAAAATTCGGCAGAGTTTCCCCTGTCCCAGTGGGCGTGGGAAAACTGGGAGTGCCTTAGGCACGTTGGATGTGCTGCAGGATAACCCGACCCAAGGCACACAGCCAAGCCACAGCAAAGGACAGAGACAGCGTGTAGGCAGGAGAGAGAAGACGATGCCAGGAGCCCTCACGAGGGCCGAGGTAGGCCACGAAAAAAGGCAATGAGTGGTGCGACAATGGAAGCAGCTGCACCGGACAGAACAGAGAGAAGGGATGCATCTGGTACCACCAGGGCAAGAAAATCTGTGGTGAAGGCAGCACCCACAGTAGGAAGGACTGCCGCTACACAGATGGCTACTTCAGCGAGGATGGTGATGTCGGAGGGTGCCGATGCGGCAGAAGCAACGGTAACGGCTGTGGAGGTACGGATGGCTGAGGCAGCTGAAGACACAACAGAGGTTCCAGCAGCTGTCGAGGAAGCCACAGCTGCTGCGGCTACAGCTAAATGCGTCCCAATATCTGCCGCTCCTATAGCTATGGGTCCAACTACCACTGCGGCCCCAATGTATGACTCCGCCGCACGTCCCACGAACGTTGAGGCAGGGGCGAGTGCTGCACGGGCTACTGCGGCAAATGTGGCAGTAGTTGCAACAGCGGCATCTGTCACAACACTAGCAGTTTTTGTGAGCTTGTGTGCAAACTCTACTATGTCTCGACGCATAGTGGAGTACAACGATGCAGAAGCGACGTCGTGTAGCGGCTCGACCCCCTCAGAGGAAACAGGGTAAATGGGGCTTACCAAGTTTTGTAGTACAGCCCGCGAGGAAGATGTGGCGTCCTCGGCCGTCGACACGTCGTCTCTCCAGCGACGAGACTGGTGTGTCGGACGCTCCCCATGGTGCACGCCAGGAGATGCTGCACCCGGCAGATCCGAGGAAGCCAGGTTGGCAATGCGCACCACCGCAGTGGTGCGTGCGCGTCAGTGGTAGATGCTGTTGCTGCTGTCATGCGCAAAATCGGCACGACTCTCACAACCCCACTGAGTGGCTGTGGCTGATCTGCGGCTTACGGCTGTCACATTTGGCTGAAGTTGCCGTGGGCAACGCTGCTGCTGTCACGGTGTAGATGGTGGCGCTGCATTCAAATGCGGCTTGCTGCTATGGTAGCGCGGGCCGTGGAATCTGGCCGTAGCCGTGCCTGCTTCTGCTGATGCTATAGCAGTCCGCTGCTGCTGATGCTATAACAGTGCTGCTGCTGCGTCGCCTCTGCTGCTGCTCTGCTTTGCTGCTGCAGCCGCTTTGTTCTGTTGCACTGCTGATGCGCTGCCGGGCTGCCGTAGCTGCAGAGGCTGTCCGCTACCGTTTCTAATGGAAGGTACGGACGCCACCTGCCGTTTGGTGTGAAGCATGCACCGAGGCGGCAGCGAGGTTGGCAGCCTCCATAGAGGTGACGGATGACAGCTGATGCCTTTCACTGGCACCGTGGAGGGAGGAAGGTGTTGTGCAAGTGCGGAAGACGGGTCCAGAGCGGGACGGCAACTGCAATGAGGTCCGTCGCCACGGGAGACGAGGACATGGTCCTCGAAGAGGGACGGACGGGAGACGGCCTGAACTAAGAGTGTGTCTCAATCTCCCCAAGCGCCGCTAGGGAGTGGGTCACGCAGTTCACAACAGCGGGGTGGATATGTGCCGCCAAGAATGGCAGTCACGGGTTTGGCCCATAATGCATGGACGGCAGGCCGATCCGCCCCCCGTCTTCCACGTAGGTTGCTCTGATACCAGTAGGCAGTAGGGCCTGACTGCTACGACAGCTTGCAAGGGAAACAATGCAAGGAGCAGGTCAATCCATGGAGGGTTTACGTGGAAGAAAGGACCAAGTGTATCAAGACACACACTACAGAGGTGTTATGGGAGCGAAAGAGGGAGAGAGGCAACGAGCAAGCGAACGGCAAGCTCGCTCAAGCTCACTGCCCTCGTGGATGTTGAATAGTCACCACTCGACCACTAGATTATCCTAGCCCCTGTTTATTCATGTTTGAGTGAGTACCTGGTGGGCACCACACAAGTCCACCACACACAAGCAAATTGTATGCAAACTCAAGACGCTTGTGTAATGCCCTGCTGACTGAGCCAAGGGATTTTCTGTCGTGAAGCCAACGTCATCACGGCAAAGTAGCCAGGGGAATGTCTCTTTCTCCAGTGATCAGTCACCTGCAACAGTGAGTGAGCGTGCAAGAGGCCAGAGGTCACCTTGTGGTACTCAACACAAACCAACACAATTGGTGTAAGAAACATTGGCTCACGGCCAGTCCATTGAGAAATCCCTGTAGACTACCAAAAAGGAATGGGTTGCCCAGCATGTCTCATGTTGGCTACCCTGCAAGTGTGCATGAGTAGTGTGCCACACGCAAGTACACCAATGCCACTTAGATCCACATCAAGGATCTGCACATGCATGGACACGACCGAGTGGTCACAATAGGTTGTACACACAAATGGGGACATCTCACATCAATGTACTCCCCCACGACCCGCTGTACACATGTCCATACACGTCAAGAACTCCCACGAATGCACAACAAGATGTTGAACCGTGCATGCGCACGCATCTCGCTGACAACTACTCAGGCAAGGGGCGAAGCCTAACATAGCAAAAGACCACCCTGTACTTTTCTCGTGCCAACACCTTGGGCACGACGTCAGCTCGCTGCAGGTCCGTGCCAACCGAAATGGCGGAAACCATTTCTCGCTCCACCACGTCACACACAAAGTGGTGCTCAACATCAATATGCTTTGTGCATGCATGAAACACACCATATCTCTCTGTAATGGCAAGAGCACTCTCGTTTCCAGAGCGCTGAACAATGGACATCACAGACTGATGCAACTCTCGTAAGAAGCATTGCAGCCACACTGCCTCACCAACCTAAGCCCTTATGTTGGAGTTATGTCATGTTCCTTGGCCACTCACATTTCTGTTCCCTATTGTCTCACTATCACTGGCACGCACACACTTGTACAGATTGTGTAAGCATGGATACACCTGGGGAGATGGTGCCCAAGAGCGCTCTTGCTACTGTCACCAGACTTATCAAGCGTTTCTCAAGCTACCCATGAGTGCCCTCTGGCACCAGCATGGCTGAGATTTGACTATCTTGTTATAATGTGGTAGATGCCAAGGCTCGTACACTCTCACTGCCGTTCCCTGCATTGTGCTTGATTTCTTTGAAGTGTTTTGGGGGATTTGCATGTTATCTCGGGTGCTGATCCTTCGGGGGCCATCGTGTTGGTCTATGGCCGTACATTGGTGAGAAGCCGTCCTCGTTTATTCTGAGAGGTCAGGCTTGACCCCCTGGTGGTGGTACATGCTCACTCAAGCGACTGTTCATTGTGGGCGTGCACTCACCGTCATCTTGAACTCTCGCTCCCCCTTCCTAGCTCTTGTCTGTTGTTGTGACACTCAAATCTAAGGCAAAGCTTACCACATCCATGGTGTGCCACACTCACCATTTTACTGACGTGTCTTCACACAATATCACAAGAGACATGTGTTAGTAACTATTGGTATCAAAGCGGTGAGAGTCCTCGCTCACGTTCTCTTGATCTATTCCTTGTGGGTGAAGAGCCAGCCTATCGTTTGGCCACGTCGTTCGCCTAGGGTGATCTTCTGTGTCACACAAATGTGGAGGCAATGGCGCTTCCCACGTCTTCTCGTGCCCAAGCGTCTGCCTCACGTGCACAGGTAGCGGCATCTACCGCATTCCTCAGTCCTTGCAGTCGGCGTCTGCCGGCAAGAAGCACGCTGCGCAACAAGTGTCATCTTGCACCCGCGCCTGCCGTTCCTCTCCTAGCCTCTTTCCACCGTTTGTCTTGACATCGGCCTGCAGTGTTCTCGGTGCACGCACCTTGCTGACTCTCATTCCAGCAGCCCACACGTTCTCCTTCCCCCACCAAGATTGTGCATCCCTTTCGCATCTTTGGCTGCCTTTCCAGCCATCTCACTTGCCACACTAGAGTCCCCACCTCTTGTCGGTCCTCCCGACGACGAGCTCGACTCACCTCACATGGTAGCACGTCTGGCAAGGCGTGCGGAGTGGGAGGACCGGAGTACCCTCGATCCCACCCCGCAGGTTGATGACTCCGACGAGCCACTCTGGGTGCGCATGCTAGACAGCTCCTACTGGCGTAGTGAGCGGGAAACGGCAGCTGAAGCAACGGAACGCGAGATCGATCAGCAGGTGTATATGGCAGACGACCTCTCTGCTTACCGCTCTCCCTCTTCGGGCATGCAGCCTACCGGGATGGCTCCTCCTTCTGCTTCTACACCTGATTTGAACCTACTCCCGGCCATGCATCTGCTGACACTGCCAAGCCTTCAGTGGCACGTCAAGTTCTAGGCGTTATCCCAGCCCTCCCAGTGCACACTGACTCCATACGTTTGGCCGGTGCTGTGATGGACGTCGCAGCTGGTGCTGCTACCACATTCTTGGCTACGGCCGGTGTAAGCAGAGCTCCGACACAGACTGCAGTTGGCAGTGCAGCTGATGGGTATGGCCATACGGATGCATCCTTGACACTACTTGCTGCTGCCGCTACCAACATCGCCACACAGGTCACCGCAGTAGCTGCTGCCGTTGCCACTGCCGCAACTGACGCAACCTCAAGCGTCGTTGGCTCCATTCCGACGTCTACTGCAGTAGCAGTGCTGATACCTACGGGCGAACCCTGCGACCTTATTCATCACATCACTACAGGGGTCCTAATCACATTTGTAGCCACGGAAGTGGCAGATGCCATTGTCATAGGGCTCCTCTGCCTTGTCGTGGCTATCTCCACGTGGGTGGTGGTCTTGTTCTCCTTGGCTGCAGCGGTGGCGTCATGTGATATGAGCCGAGGAAGGACCAATTACCACGAACTACTCAACCAGATGAATGGACGCCGCAGCCCTGACTCCTCGGAAGAAGAGGGTGGCACCTAATCGTCCAATGGACATTCACGATCCATCACACATCGAATTCTTTAAAAACTCCATTGAGAACAAAGACAAAGACAACGAGAAGACCATTGAATTCAGGCAGCATGACACACATAATGCACCAGCCAACACTGCCACGACACACAAGGTCACGAACCCCACCACCACTTGCACAACTGCGGGCAACGTCAACGTGACAGCTGCGGCTACTTTAGGAGGATTGAGCACCATGACATTCACGTTCAACGTTGCTACCTCCGACACCAACACCGGTAATCATGTCACCAGCCAGCACGCTGCCACAACCCATAACCGTCCAAGCTCTACACATGAGAGAACACCCTACTCATTGGCCAGATTGATATCAGTCTCCTTAGTGGAGACACTCTTGAAGTGGCTAAGCTAGCAGCAGAGGTTCTCCGCAATGTGACCACAGACATGGACAGATTGAATCAAATTTACAAAATAATGTCCAAGCTGCATGAACTTCAGGCAGCTGGCGAGTTTGCCAGATGTTGCCAGATCAAGGTGCCTCACATTTTGGCTCAGGATGAACCAAAACTAGCGGCTGAGTGGAAGATGCGACTTCAAGAGCTCCAGGCAGCCCACAACCGCCAACTCAACCAGCTCACAATCCACAGCAAGCACGCACACCACACTGCTGTCCTGGGAAGGATCCTCGATACCTGAGATCTCCTTGATGAACACCTCCCAACCCCACCCTTTCCGATGTCACCCCGCCCTTTCCGCTTCCTCTATCTCAGTTGCATACGACATCAACACGTTTTGTGAGGAGTTGAAAAGCAAAGTGCTGGCAGAACCGACCAGAAATTCCAAGACATGGTCATACGCCATGAACACACCCGCATGGCGGGTGAACACAAGCTGGAAGAGGCCAGAGTCAAGCTGGAAGCAGCCACTACCGCCGCCGAAGCCATGGAACTTGACCCGTATACTCAAAAACTCATCAACAAAGTACTGCAACAAACCGTGGCAGCAGCAATCAGAGAGAGGAAGAGAGAGAGAGAGAGAGAGAGAGAGAGAGAGAGAGAGAGAGAGATAAAGAGAGGGAGAGGGAGAGGGAGATAGATAGATAGATAGATAGATAGATAGAGAGATAGATAGATAGATAGATAGATAGATAGATAGATCGATCTCATTCAATGAAATATGAGTTTACATGTGACATGCAAGTTTGAGATCTCCACCACAGTGGAATCAGCAAAGACCACACGACCCTCCGGTAACCTGAGCACACAATGTAAGGTCTGGCACATAGCCCTCATCTCGCGCTCATCATCCTAACAAACTCCACCTGTCCCTCTACCCCCGCTCCACAAAGCAAAGATCTGCCACAGATGGTCCCTCAACTCTCCGATACAGCACTCTCCATGCTCTGGCGATGTCCTGGTCAAGAGACGTGTCCGCCGCCCGCTCCGCGGCCCGCTGTCGCAGCTGCTGCGCTTGTGCTCGCTGGAGGGCCACTGCCATGCGCTGGTTGAGGAGGGCGCGTAGCGGCACTGACACCCCTGCGGTACCGCCTTGTCGGGCCAACCTCCGCTCGGTCGCCTCTGACGATGTCCGCAATACCTTGCCGAGGCCTTGCGAGAAGGCCCCCAAGGTCTCCATCGCGGGGAAGACAAACTCCATGTGGTCGCGCTCTGCCTCGCGTCGCCATCGTCCATGCTTTCTCTCCTTCATGCGCACCGCATCCTCCAATGCCACGCCCGCCCGGTCTGCCGACCTCCTCCCCAGACTCGGCCGCTGCGGGTCGGCAATGACTACGTCCATCACTAGTGTGTATCCCGTGGCTGGGTCAAAGCATGTGATATCCGGCCGCCCCTCAGGTAGGAGGCCTACGTGCTCGACCGTCACCCCGCCCATCCCGCTCTCGCGAACCACTGCTGCGAACTCTCTCATCACTGCATCATGGACCGCCTCCGTACCCCCTCCCTGGACACATCGAAGGGCGTGCTGCGGTGCGTATGGGTGTATAGGGCTCCGCTCTGCACACGTGCACGCCGGTGTATGACGTAAGTGTGCAATGGGGAGCCCAATGCGAAACCTGCACGCCACTCTCCAGTCTGCTGGTGCCATGTACAGACGGTCGGTGACGGACCTTGGATGTGCCAGTAGCCAATCCCCGCTGTGCTCTCCCTGTACCGCCGCAAGTCGCTGCAACTGTGGGAGTGCCTCCTCTCCTCCCAACTCCGCTACCACCACCGATCGGAGCTCCCCCAGCTGCCACTCATAGACGGCGTCTGACAAGTCCTGGAAGAGGCGCTTGGGACTCCCCTGCTCGCACTCCGACAGCNNNTGTACAGACGGTCGGTGACGGACCTTGGATGTGCCAGTAGCCAATCCCCGCTGTGCTCTCCCTGTACCGCCGCAAGTCGCTGCAACTGTGGGAGTGCCTCCTCTCCTCCCAACTCCGCTACCACCACCGATCGGAGCTCCCCCAGCTGCCACTCATAGACGGCGTCTGACAAGTCCTGGAAGAGGCGCTTGGGACTCCCCTGCTCGCACTCCGACAGCTGTGGGACCTTTGCTTGCACTGCATCTGGGAATCCTTGCAGCGCCCTCTCTCATTGCTCTGTGAACGTCCCACTCATCCATGGTCTCCGTACTCCTCCATCACCCTCTCTGTTATCCCCAGGGCCTCGTGGGTGGAAGAGACGTTTCACCGCGTGCCAAGACTGCAGGCGGCTGCATACGAACGAGAGGGGTGCGAGGTCCCCCACTCCCGTTAAGCCGAGCCCTCACAGCCGGATCGGGAGCCGTTCCTGCTGCTCAGCGTGGGCCACTGCCCACCACTCTCTGATCCCCTGCACCTCATCCAGTCCCACCAGTCGGCGAATGCAACCCCCCACCTTCTCGTCAAATCGTTGTAGCCGGCTGGTCCACCACTCTGATGGGGGCGTCAGCCGCGTGAGATGTTGGAGCCTACGCGTGGTACACTCCCTCAAGATGCTGAACGCGGCCTGGGCGCCTGGCATGTCGACGAGCGTCTCCAATATCTCCTCCACCTCGTGTACTGCTAGATCAAGCCGCACACGACAGAACTCCTCTGTCCCAATCGGACACCCCAGAATCACCATCCCCTCCGTCGCTCGTGGGACCCCCGCAATGCTCCCCGACGCCTGGCCCACCCCCGCCGGTAGGTACAGCTGGCATTTGCGAGGCTGAACCTCCATCCCCACCGCAGCCAATCCTCCCTGCAGCGCAGTGAACGCCGCCTCCAGCTCCTGCACTGGGCCTAGCAAGTACGTGTCGTCCAAGTACGCCAACACTCGGCCTGTCCCTCCCATCGCTGCCTGTGCTGCCTCCAGTGCATCCTGCTGCGCCAACGCATAGAGAAAGGGGCTGATAGGATCTCCCTGTTGCACCCCCCTCTCCGACTGAAGCACGCATGGTTGGGACCCCCCCTGATAGCATAGCTCCGAGGGTTGGTCGTAAAAGAGGGCCAGTGCTGGGAGGAGTCGCTCGAATCCCCTCGCCCGCACCGCCTCGAAGATGGCTGCTTGCTCAACCGAGTTATATGCGTTCTTTACGTCGATACTTAGCAACCCCCACTCCGCCTGCTGCTCCAACTGCTCCATGATGGTATGGACCACCGTGTCCCCCCCTGCCGACACTCCCACCGCTTGCTGCAACGGCGCCAATGCTCTCTCCATCTCGCTCCTCCCTGCACTGACCATCCATCTCCAAAGCAGGCGTGGAATCGCCTCTCCCACAGCGATCGGGCGTACCCCACCGTCGGGCTTCGCTAGCGCGATGAGCCTGCTTGCTGTAAGAAAGCCCCGAGCTGTGGGGTGGAGCCGTCCTCGACATAGAGAGGCGAGTAGCTATGCCAACAACCTCGTGAGCCGCTCGTCTCCCACCACGACTTGTTGAAGATGGTCCAAAGTAAGGCCTGATGGCCCTGCCGCCGTGCCTCTGCTGCTGACCAGTAGCGCCTTCCGCACTCCATCCCCATCAGGGAACCCAGTAGGGGCTCGCCTCACTGCCTCTGTTACCCATGCTGGTGTCGGCCGCTCCTTTGCCGGGTGCTTCGCCTGAAGCTGCGCCCATACCTCTGGTCCGGGCGGTGCCAAGGAGGTACTGTCCAAGGCATTGCATGCCTTTGACGTGTTCCCTCGGTAGAATTTGCTCACCGCCCTCTGTAGTCGCTATTCCCTCGACTCCTCCTCTCTATGACGCAGACGCCGTGGTGGTGGTGCGCGACCTGCCGGCCGAGCATGCGCGACGGCCTCTCCCCATAACTCCTCCCACTATCCTTGGAGGAACCGGGTCGCCAGTGATCTCACCCACTCGGTATCTGAACACCCCCGATGCTGTGGGCGCGTCCTGAGGATGAGGCTCGGCATCGCCTGGAGGAGCAGGGGTCCTGTGGCATCCATGGGGTGGGATGTGCACCTCACCAAGGGGACTGCCACCGCTGCCCGTACTGAATCCAACGCGCCTGCTGGGACTCGCGAGTAGATGAAAGGAGGGAGTACCTCTGCCCCATACAGTCGGCCCCACTCGAGCCCCTCTGCCCACCGCCACAACCTCTCCCATCGCTGGCCACCGCTCTGCTCCCCACCCGCATCAGCCCTCGGCCGTTGCTGCCGCTCGGCTCTGCCTGTGGTGCCCTGGCGGCTGTCTCCCCTACCTCTCTGGGCACCCTCTGGTGCTATAGCCGACGGTCTCGATCCTCCCTTTCCCACGGTTGTGCCCTCCCGAGCTCCTCCTCCAGGCTCTCTTGTCGTACCTGTCGCCACTCCTCTCGCCCGAGGCTGATCTCTCGTGGTCTCTCTCTCCATCTGTCTGGCCACTGCTGCACCTCCACCCCCTATTCCCGGTCCAACGACCTCTCGCTATCATCGCTAACCCATGTCCCTCTCTGTCGTCGGACCCTCCTCCGACTCCCGGTCCCGCCTGTGGCCCTCCGGTCCCACTGCTCCCCTCTCTCCCCTAATCTCTGGTGGTATCAGGGGGAACAGCTCTCGTAGAAACCGTCCTGCCTCTGTGTCTGCATCATCTCCCGCGCTTTCCTGAACCCCGGGCCTATGGTCGTGGTCGCGCCCCTCCCGTGATCTCCTCGGGAACTCACCGTCTCCCCGTGGATGTCCTCCTCCACCCGCTGTCACCTTGCTGCTCCCCTCACAGCCGTCCTCCCGGGGAGGAGGACTCCCCCTCCTGGTTCTGCTCCCTCTCGCGATGGGCTCGCTCGCGCTGGGCGCGCTGTCCCCGTACTCGCCGTACCCGATGTGCCTCTCGCTGTGCTGCCCGTCGCTCCTGAATCCTCCGCCGCTCGGTCTGCCAACCCTCCACCCCAAGGATCTGCTCCGGGTCTGCCAGGCCAGCTCCTAGTGCCTGTCACCCTGCCATCCACTCCCGTCGCTCACCGGCGTCCTCATCCTGATCCCCCCTCCTGGTGCCCCCCTCCATACGGTGAGTTCCCTCGCGCACTTCTGCTGTCCCCTCCTGGAGCCGTCGCTGAACGCCCTGGAGCGCCGATCTCAAGCAGTAGCCTCGATGGCAGCAGCCCCAGTGTCCACTCATCGACCGCTTGCTTTTTCCCATGAACCCGCATCTTATCCAAGGACACCTCCATGGTGGGCCCCATCGTGAAAGGGTTCCTCCGCTCTCTGTCCCTTGTGTTCGCTCTTCAGGTGAGGGCTGTGATCCCTCCTCTCGCTCCGGTGCCTCTCTCCCTCCCTCCGCTGCGGTGCCCGTCTCTGATGTCCCCGGTGGGACTCGGTCTGTCTCGTGATCACCTGCCTCCATTCGTCTCCCAGCAGCCATTGCTCCCTCCCTTATACCCCGAGTTTCCTTGCCTACCTCGGCCCTCCTACGCCCACGCCGTCTCCTCGACCCCATCTTCATGCGCACTTTTTGCGCCCCTGCCGGCCTGTCCTGCACCATGGTCTGTCCTCCGGCCCCCTCTGTCGTCCATGGTACTATGGCCAATGTTGGCCTTGTGTCTCCCCTTGGTGGGTGGCCCCTCGCACCCTCTTCTCCTTGCCTCTCCTCTCGGGTCCCTTCCTCTTCCTCTCCTTTTTCTTCCTCTTCCTCTTCTTTCTCCTCCTCCTCCTCTTCACCCCCTGTCTCTCCTTCCTCCTCCCTCCGTCTCCTCCCGTCCTCCCCCTCCTCCTCGTCACCTCCTGCTCCTGATCCGCTTGCTCCGGCTGCCCTCCCTTCACTCCCTCCGTTCCCCCCCCTCCCTTGGGTGCTATGGTCCCTAGCACTAGGGACCTTCCTGCTTGTCTCCCCCCTTGCATCCTTCTCCTCTCCTCCTCTCCCCTCGGTCGATTGCGGTGCATCTCCCCCGTATCCTGTCTCCATGGGCCCTGTCGTCGTTGCNGTGGGTGGCCCCTCGCACCCTCTTCTCCTTGCCTCTCCTCTCGGGTCCCTTCCTCTTCCTCTCCTTTTTCTTCCTCTTCCTCTCCTTTCTCCTCCTCCTCCTCTTCACCCCCTGTCTCTCCTTCCTCCTCCCTCCGTCTCCTCCCGTCCTCCCCCTCCTCCTCGTCACCTCCTGCTCCTGATCCGCTTGCTCCGGCTGCCCTCCCTTCGCTCCCTCCGTTCCCCCCACTCCCTTGGGTGCTATGGTCCCTAGCACTAGGGACCTTCCTGCTTGTCTCCCCCCTTGCATCCTTCTCCTCTCCTCCTCTCCCCTCGGTCGATTGCGGTGCATCTCCCCCGTATCCTGTCTCCATGGGCCCTGTCGTCGTTGCCATGCGTGTCTCCCCAGTCCTAATCACCCACTCCTCTCCGTCTGCTCCCTCGGCCATCTCCACGTCGTCTCGCTGTGCTAGGCCCCGTTTCTCTAATTTCGCTACTCTGTTCTCCAAACCCTAACTCACGTGGGTGCTTTTCAGAGACAGTGCCCACTGCACAGTGAGTGCCCCCGCGAGCTCCCCGAGCCCTCTCTGCTGCTGGTCGAGCACACCCAGTGCCGCATCGCACAAAGTCTCACATCCCCTTACGACCTCCCGTCGCGCTCGCTCGTCCTCCAGCCGGTCCTGCTCCCTTCCCCTTGCCTGGGCTGTGACTACCGCCTGCACCTCGCGCGTAGCTTTGTATAGCTCTTGCACGCGCGATTCTGACACTGCTTGCGCCACTTGGACCCGTTGCAGTTCCTTTTGGAGAACATCCGTCTGACCCTGGAGGTTGGTGAAATGGCAGCCTATGACCTCGTCGTAGCGAAGGAACAACCCTCGGATCCTGTCCCTGGTATCCTCTTGCATCGCCCCGCATGCCCCGACCACCTCCTCCCATACCTTTCGCGCCATCTCTACCCACCCTCGTTGGTCACAATTGCTCTTCCTGTCGAGTTGTATTTTTCGGGCTCGTTCCTTCTGCTCCGCTTCCGTTTGTGTCGGTCTCTGTTGTCTTCCTTCGATCCTCTTTTTTCTCCTCTGGGACCCTCTTTGAGGGCCTAAGCTCCACCCTCTCCACCGCAACCTTTGCCTCTCCTTGTCCGCTCGCCTTCTCGCCGGTCCCCTTTCTTTCTCCGCTCCTCACGGGATGTCTTCCTTCCCCGGTCTCGTCCCCTATACCGTGGTCGTGACGCTCCCTAGTCTCAGGTGGTGCCCTGCTGGCCTTCATCCGCCCTATCTCTTCCCTTTTCTCTTGTCTCCATGTTGCACCCTCCTCCCCTCTGTCCTCCTCGCCTTGTCTCCCTTTTTTTTCCTTCTCTCGGTCCTTCTCCATGGTCGTTGTTGGGCTACCTGCTCCCTCTCCCCTCTCCTGCTGTGGCTCTTGCCTCGCCACTGTAGGGTCCCGTGCCGCCTGTTGTCGCACCTCGCTGACCGCCTGTCGTCGCGCCCTCTCCTGCTGTGCTGCCCGAATCTATGCCTGCTTCTTTCGCCAGCTCCGTGGCCCTTTCTCCGATGTCTTGTACCTGCTACGAGCAGGCAGCGGTGGTGGTTCCCGTTGTTGCGCCCCCTTGAACTCCACTGCCGGGGCTTCCGCCGGTGGGGTTGTGGGTTGTTGGAGGGAGGAGTTTCCTGTCGGTGTTGATGGAGATGAGGGCAGGATCCGGGGGGTTCCCTGAAATGGGATGATGTGATCTTCATTTTCTTCCGGGTTTTTTGGTGCAAAGACCGGGGCTGTTAGTGTTGTGCGTGCTGAGGGAGGGAGCTCGATTGTTGCCAGGTACCCCGGGCGTTCCGGACATACCCTCTTTGGGTATTTCGTGAAACCCCCACCCGGGTGGGTACCTCGATAAAATCGAGGGCCCCCAATGGGTGGGGGCTCCTCTCGCGAGGGAAGCGAGAGGGGGCCCCGGTCCCCCGTAGGCCCGCCGATGGCGGCGATCGACGGCTCCAGGGGGCCGTGTCCTAGGCCGTCGATCCGCCAGCCGTCCCCCCCCCTGGCCCCTCCACCCTCCCTCCGTCTTCCGCCGTCGAGTGGCCGGCGGTTGGGTCCCGTACCCGCCGTCCGCCTTCCGCTTGCCCCCCCCGCTGGCAACATCCCACCCCCCTCCCCCCGATCGAGGGATTGGGGTGGAGATCAGAGGGAGAGGGGGTGGCGGCGGCCCCCNTCTCGCGGGGGAAGCGAGAGGGGGCCCCCGTCCCCCGTAGGCCCGCCGATGGCGGCGATCGACGGCTCCAGGGGGCCGTCTCCTAAGCCGTCGATCCGCCAGCCGTCCCCCCCCTGGCCCCTCCACCCTCCCTCCGTCTTCCGCCGTCGGGTGGCCGGCGGTTGGGTCTCGTACCCGCCTTCCGCCTTCCACTTACCCCCCCCCCGCTGGCAACATCCCACCCCCCTCCCCCCGATCGAGGGATTGGGGTGGAGATCAGAGGGAGAGGGGGTGGCGGCGGCCCCCTCCCAGCTGCTGCATGCTGCGTGGGGTCCCCCGGACAGCACGCGTGGGGCGGCAGCCCGTCGTGGGTGCCTCCCAACCCCCCCCTGAGGGGCTCGCCAGCCCCCCTTTTCCCCTCTCGCTCCCCACTCCCGCCACGTGGCAGGGCGGGAGTGGGCCCGTTGGAGAGCCCTCAGCCAGGACTATCCAACGGGCCCGCTCTCGCCCTGAATGGTATACCATGGAGGCAGAGCGGGCCCGCCATGGCCCGGCAAAAATGCTGACGTCAGCAATCCGCCGGGCATTTTTGCTGCTCGCTCCCTCTGTGTGCCACATGGCGGAGCCGGAGAGGTCCCAGTGTGGAGCCCTCTCCAAGGGCTACCCGCCGGTATCCTCCATGCGTCGAATGGTGGCCTGTTCTGCCCGTGCGGTGTGGGTGACGTGGACGGCCTGGTGACGTGGCGTGTGCAGCCGCTGGGGCGCGCCACATGGCGAAAGCCGGTTCGCCAGGACCGCGGGGGCCTGTTGATGTGGCAGGCCTCCTCTGACGTGGCCCCGGGACCTGGGCTGTCCGGGCCCACCCCCTCTGGAAGCTCGTTTGAGAGCCCCCTGCGACGTCGCCACCCGCGGCTCTGTTGTCCGTGATAGATAGATAGATAGATAGATAGATAGATAGATAGATAGATAGATAGATAGATAGATGGATGGATGGATGGATGGATGGATGGATGGATGGATGGATGGATGGATGGATGGATGGATGGATGGATGGATGGATGGATGGATGGATGGATGGATAGATAGATAGATAGGTAGATATATAGATAGATAGATAGATAGACAGAAAGACAGATAGGCAAAAAGACACATAGACAGACAGACAGACAGACACACAGACAGACAGACACACAGACACACAGACAGACAGAGAGATAGATCAATCTCATTCAATGAAATATGAGTTTACATGTGACATGCAGGTTTGAGATCTCCACCACAGTGGAATCAGAAAAGACCACACGAGCCTCCGGTAACCTGAGCACATAATGTAAGGTCTGGCACATAGCCCTCATCTCGCACTCATCATCCTCACAAACTCAACTCCCTCTACCCCCGCTCCACAAAGCAAAGGTCTGCCAGAGATGGTCCCTCGTCCCTCCGATACAGCACTTTCCATGCTCTGGCAATGTCCTGGTCAAGAGACGTGTCCGCCGCCCGCTCCGCGGCCCGCTGTCGCAACTGCTGCGCTTGTGCTCGCTGAAGGGCCACTGCCATGCGCTGGTTGAGGAGGGCGCGTAGCGGCATCGACACCCCTGCGGTACCTCCTTGTCGGGCCAACCTCCGCTCGGTCGCCTCTGACGATGTCCGCAATACCTTGCCGAGGCCTCGCGAGGAGGCCCCCAAGGTCTCCATCGCTGGAAAGACAAACTCCATATGGTCGCGCTCTGCCTCGCGTCGCCATCGTCCATACTTCCTCTCTTTCGTGCGCACCGCATCCTCCAATGCCACGCCCGGCCGCTCCGCCGATCTCCTCCCCAGACTCGGCCGCTGCGGGTTGGCGATGACCACGTCCATCACAAGTGTGTGTCCCGTGGCTGGGTCAAAGCATGTGATATCTGGCCGCCCCTCGGGTAGGAGGCCTTCATGCTCGACCGTCACCCCGCCCATCCCGCTCTCGCGAACCACTGCCGCCAACTCCCTCATCACTGCATCATGGACCGCCTTCGTACCCCCTCCATGGACACATCGGAGGGCGTGCTGCGGTGCACATGGGTGTATAGGGCTCCGCTGTGCACACGTGCACGCCGGTGTATGGCGTAGGTGTGCAATGGGGAGCCCAAGGCGAAACCTGCACGCCACTCTCCAGTCTGCTGGTGCCATGTACAGACGGTCGGTAACGGACCTGGGATGTGCCAATAGCCAATCCCCGCTGTGCTCCCCCTACACCGCCGCAAGTCGCTGCAACTGTGGGAGTGCCTCCTCTCCTCCCAACTCCGCTACCACCATTGATCGGAGCTCCCGAAGTCGCCACTCATAGACGGCGTCTGACAAGTCCTGGAAGAGACGCTTGGGACTCCCCTGCTCACACTCCGCCAGCTGTGGGACCTTTGCTCTCACTACATCTGGGAATCCTTGCAGCGTCCTCTCTCGTAGCTCTGCAAACGTCCCCCTCATCCATGGTCTCCGTACTCCTCCCTCCCCCTCTCCGTTGTCCCCAGGGCCTCGTGGGTGGAGGAGACGTTTCACCGCGTGCCAAGACTGCAGGCGGCTGCATACGAACGAGAGGGGTGCAAGGTCCCCCACTCCCGTTAAGCCGCGCCCTCCCAGCCGGATCGGGAGCCGTGCCTGCTGCTCAGCCTAGGCCATTGCCCGCCGCTCTCTGATCCCCTGCACCTCATCCAGTCCCACCAGTCGGCGGATGCAACCCCCCACCTTCTCGTCAAATCGCTGTAGCCTGCTGGTCCACCACTCTGATGGGGGAGTCAGCCGCGTGAGATGCTGCAGCCTGCGAGTGGTACACTCCCTCAAGATGCTGAATGCGGCCTGGGCATCTGGCATGTCGACGAGCGTCTCCAATATCTCCTCCACCTCGTGTACTGCTAGATCAAGCCGCGCTCGACAGAACTCCTCTGTCCCGATCGGACACCCCAGGATCACCATCCCCTCCATCGCTCGCGGGACCCCCGCAATGCTCCCCGGCGCCTGGCCCACCCCTGCCGGTAGGTACAGCTGGCATTTGCGAGGCTGAACCTCCATCCCCACCGCAGCCAATCCTCCATGCAGCGTAGTGAACGCTGCCTCAAGCTCCTGCACTGGACCTAGCAAGTACGTGTCGTCCAAGTACGCCAGCACCCGGCCGGTCCCTCCCATCGCTGCCTGTGCTGCCTCCAGTGCGTCCCGCTGCGTCAAGGCATAGAGGAAGGGGCTGATAGGATCTCCCTGTCGCACCCCCCTCTCCGACTGGAGCACACATTGTTGGGACCCCCCCTGATAGTAGAGCTCTGAGGGCTCGTCGTAAAAGAGGGCCAGTGCAGGGAGGAGTCGCTCGAATCCCCTCGCCCGCACCGCCTCGAAGATGGCTGCTCCCTCCACCGAGTTATAAGCGTTCTTTACGTCGATACTCAGCAGCCCCCACTCCGCCTGCTGGTCCAGCTGCTCCATGATAGTGTGAACCACCGTGTCCCCCCCTGCCGACACTCCCACCGCCTACTGCAACGGCGCCAATGCTCTCTCCATCTCGCTCCTCCCTATACTGACCATCCATCTCCAAAGCAGGCGTGGAATCACGTCTCCCACAGCGATCGGGCGTACCCCACCATCGGGCTTTGCTAGCGCGATGAGCCTGCTTGCTGTAAGAAAGCCCCGAGCTGTGGGGTGGAGCCGTCCTCGACATAGGGAGGCGAGTAGCTGTGCCAACAACCTCGTGAGTCGCTCGTCTCCCACCACGACTTGTCGAAGATGATCCAAAGTAAGGCCTGATGGCCCTGCCGCCGTGCCTCTGCTGCTGTCCAGTAGCGCCTTCCGCACTCCATCCCCATCAGGGAACCCAGTAGGGGCTCGCCTCGCTACCTCTGCTACCCATGCTGGTGTCGGCCGCTCCTTTGCCGGGTGCTTCGCCTGTAGTTGCGCCAATACCTCTGGTCCGGGCGGTGCCAAGGAGGTACTGTCCAAGGCATTGCATGCCTTTGACGTGTTCCCTCGGTGGAATTTGGTCACCGCCCTCTGTAGTCACTGTTCCCTCGCCTCCTCCTCTCTGTGACGCAGGCGCCGTGGTGGTGGTGCGCGACCTGCCGGCCGAGCATGCGCGACGGCCTCTCCCCATAATTCCTCCCACTGTCCTTGGAGGAACCGGGTCGCTAGTGATCTCACCCACTCAGTATCTAAGCACCCCCGATGCTGTGGCCGCGTCCTGAGGATGAGGCTCGGCATCGCCTGGAGGAGCAGGGGTCCTGCAGCATCCATGGGGTGGGATGTGCACCTCACCAAGGGGACTGCCACCGCCGCCCGTACTGAGTCCAACGCGCCTGCTGGGACTCGCGAGTAGATGAAAGGAGGGAGTACCTCTGCCCCATACAGTCGGCTCCACTCTAGTCCCTCTGCCCACCGCCACAACCTCTCCCATCGCTGGCCACCGCTCTGCTCCCCATAGATAGATAGATAGATAGATAGATAGATAGATCAATAGATAGATAGATCAATAGATAGACTAATCAATAGATAGACAGATAGATAGATAGATAGATAGATAGATAGATAGATAGATAGAT
>SZWC01008515.1:80218-115433 GCA_023375785.1 Penium margaritaceum | reverse complement strand
AAGGCTAAGACTACTGAAGCAAGGCAAAGAAAACTGGAGCAAGCTCAAGACACCTGGAGCAAGCCCAGGACAACTGGAGCAGGCTAAAGACAACTGGAGCAGGGCCAAGACATGTAGAGCAAGGCCAAGACAACTGGAGCAAGCCCAAGAAAAATGGAGCAGGCCCAAGACAACTGGAGCAAGGCCACGATAAATGTAGCAAGGCCAAGAAAACTGGAGCAAGGCCAAGACAAGTGGAGCAAGGCCAAGACGTCCTGACCTGTCCTATGCCGTAGGCATTCTGAGCCAGGGATGTAAGGCACCGACCAAGGATCACCTCACAGCGGCAAAGCGGTGCATTTGCTATTTGCGCAGTACTGCCACCATGTCCATCCGCTACACCAATACCACTGGACCTCTCCTCACCGGATTCTGTGACGCTGACCTCTCGGGTGACCAAAGCAACAGCAAGTCGACCTCCGGTTATGTGTTCAAAATCAACGGGGATCCTGTCTCGTGGCGCTCCAAGAAGCAAAGTGTGGTCGCACTCTCCTCGACTGAAGCTGAATACATATCACAGAGCGAGTGCACGCGAGAAGCTGTATGGCTGAGGATGCTGCTCTCTGAGTTGGGTTTCGACCAGCTGGAACCGACAACCATCTACTGCGACAACCAAAGTGCGATTGCACTAGCAGAAGATCCTGTCCTGCATGACAGGACTAAGCATGTCAAGCGGCAGTTTCATTATGTGAGGGATGCAGTAGCCAAAGGAGAAGTCGAGATGGTCTATGTTGAAACCAAGAAGCAGGAGGCTGATATTCTGACAAAATCACTGGATACCAAACAGCACGGTGAACTGTGCGAGCGTCTCGGACTAACCTGTCTGTGAAAAACCGTGGCGGTTAACCCTTGTCGCTAGCAAGGATCGGAACACCGCACCCAGCAGCATCATTGACTCATTGACCACTCGCATGGAATGTGTTTTGGATGCTTGACTGCTTGACTGATTGCGAGCGAAAAAGGGGCTGTGAAGGGTACCCTGTAACCGTGATCCATAAAATGGATACACGGAGTGAGGATGAGAGGAAAGGAACCGGTCCAACAGCTCTTCCTCGCGAACCCCAAAAAAAAACATGCTGCTAAAATATCTACCCACCTATTTCTGATCTTGACTCTCAAAAGACTCATGATGAAAATGCTCAGGGGGGGGGAGGAGAAGAACAACAACTAGTCACCGTTCGATTGAAAGAAACAGATGAGAAATCAACCATATGGTCTTATGATCTACGAATGAGATTGGACCAAAAAGGGGGGAATGATGACATTGAGATAGTTTGTGTCCAAACTCATTCTAGCATAAGCAAAAGGGGCAAGAGGGTCAGGGGAGAGGTCGCTACTCTCTCCCCTGGCCCTCCGCCTACTCTAACCCTTCCTACGCTCTGCCGGGGACCAGGAGAGAGGGTAGTTCCCTGCCTCCCCTGGTCATGTGTGTACCTGTATTTCGATATACAACTTCTGGAGCAATGAACTATATAGCAGCAGGCTTTGCACATCTCCATGTAAAGGTTCAAAAGAACGAGCGAGAGCAAACAAGACTGAAAAGTGCCAGCGTGGCAATCCAGAGCGAGACGACGCTATGCTGTCCGGTCACCCTTGACCGAGGCGATCGTACTCCAAACACACGGGAACGGACTTGCAAGAAGCAGTAACAGGGTGACCGGACTACCGGCACTTGTAGATTTTTCTGGCAGTAGCCAGCAGCTGCAGTATTTAGTAGATTGCTTTGTACTTTCACGCTTCTCAATGAAATTGGCAGATTCTTTCTCCATTCATTTGTCTGGATCCTGATCTTTGGTTTCAGCTTCATCTGTCAAGCAATTCAGGCTTGTGCCTTGTGTTATTCTCTCAGATCTGTGACGCAATGTCAATTCAGGACTCTCACAGAAGCAACTTCAGTTGACCAATGCAGAAGAAGAAATTCACCGTGACCTGTTCAGTATTCAAGATCTTGGGAGTCCATTTTTATAACACTATATCTATATCTATATCTATATATATATATATATGTATATCCATATCTATATCTATATCTATATCTATATCTATATCTTTNGTCTGGATCCTGATCTTTGGTTTCAGCTTCATCTTTCAAGCAATTCAGGCTTGTGCCTTGTGTTACTCTCTCAGATCTGTGACGTAATGTCAATTCAGGACTCTCACAGAAGCAACTTCAGTTGACCAATGCAGAAGAAGAAATTCACCGTGACCTGTTCAGTATTCAAGATCTTGGGAGTCCATTTTTCTAACATCTTGGCTTTGATCCAATTGTATTGACCTTGCTTGTGTTGTCTTGGGCTTGCTCTAGTATTATTAGCTTTGCTTCAGTCATCGTGGCGTTGCTACAGTTCACTTGGGCTTCCACCAGTATTCTCAGGCTTGCTCCAGTTGTCTTGGCCTTGCTCTAGTTGTCTTGGACTTGCTCCATGTCTTGGGATTGCTCTAACTGTCTTGGGCTTGCTCCAATTGTCTTGGCCTTGCTTCAGTTGTCTTGACCTTGCCCCAGTTATTTTGGGCTTACTTCAGGTGTGTTGGGTTTGTTCCAGTTTTCTTCGCCTGTCTTCAGTTGTCTTAGGCTTGCTCTAGTTGTCTTGGCCTTGCCCCAGCTGTCTTGGGCTTGCTCCAGTTGCCCTGGGCTTGCTCCAGTTGTCTTGGCCTTGCTCCAGTAGTCTAGGCCTTGGTCCATTGGTTCTGGCCTTGCCCTAGTTGTCTTGGGCTTGCTCTAGTTGTCTTGGGCTTATGTCAGTTGTATTGGGTTTGCTCCAGTTGTCTTGGCCTTCCTCCAGCTGTCCTGGCCTTTCTCCAGTCGTCTTGGGCTTGGTCCACTTGTTTTGGGCTTGCTCCAGTTGTCTTGGGCTCGGTCCTCTTGTCTTGGTCTTCCTCCAGTTGTCTTGGGCTTGCTTCAGTTTTCTTGGCCTTGCTCCAGTTGTATCACTCTTGCATCAGTTGTCTTGGGCTTGCTCCATTTGTCTTTTCTTTGCTCCAATTATCTTTGGCTTGCTCCAAGTGTCTTTGGATTGCTCTAGTTTTTGCAGCCTTGCTCCAGCTATCTTGGACTTGCTCCAATTGTCTGGGTCTTGCTCCAGTTGTCTTGGGCTTGCTCATGTTTTCTTGGCTTCCTCCAGTTGTCTTGGGCTTGCCCCAGTTGTCTTGGGCTTGCTCGGGTTGTGTTGGCCCTGCTCTTGTTGTCTTGGGCTTGCACCAGATGTCTTGGCCTTCCTCTAGTTGTCTTGAGCTTGCTCTAGTTGTCTTGGCCTTGCTCGAATTGTCTTGGGCTTGCTTCAGATTTCTTGGCCTTGCTCCATTTGTCGTGGGCTTGCTCGAGTTGTCTAGGCATTGCTCCAGTTGTCTTGGCCTTGCCCCAATTGTCTTGGGCTTGCTCCATGTGTTTTGGGATTGCTCCAGTTGTCTTTACCTTGCTTAACTTTCTTCGGCTTGCTCCAGTTGTCTAGGGCTTGCTCCAGTTGTCTTGGGTTTGCCCTAGTTGTTTTGGCCTTGCTCCAGTTTTCTGAGGCTCGCTCCAGCTGTCTTGCGCTTGCTCCAATTGTATTGGGCTTGCTCCAATTTTCTTGACCTTACTCCAGCTCTCTTGGCCTTGCTCCTCTTGTCTTTGGCTTGCTACAGTTGTCTTGGGCTTGCTGGTAGTGTCTTGGACTTACTTCAGTTGTCTTGTTCTTGCTCCAGTTGTCTTGAGCTTGCTCCACTTGTCTTGTGCTTGCCCCAGTTATCTTGGCCTTGATCTAGTTGTTTTGGCCTTTCTCCAGTTGTTTTGGGCTTGCTCTAGGTGTCTTGGGCTTGTTACAGTTGTCTTGGTCTTGCTCCAGTTGTCTTGAGTTTGTTCCAGTTGTCTTGGCCTTTCTCATGTTTTCTTGGCCTTCCTCCAGTAGGTTTGGGCTTGCTCCAGTTGCCTTGGGCTTGCTACAGTTCACTTTGCCTTGTTCCAGTTGTACCAGGCTCGCTATAGTTCTCTTGGACTTTGCCCAGATGTCTTGGGCTTGCTCTAGCTGTCTTGGGCTGCCTTCCTTTGTCTTGGCATTGCTCCAGTTGTCTTTGGCTTGCTACAGCTGTCTTTGCCTTGCTCAGTTATCTTGGTCTTGCTCCAGTTGTCTTGGCCTTGCTACAATGGTCTTTGCCTTGCTCCAGCTGTCTTGAGCCTGCTCCACTTGTCTTAGTCGTGCTCCAGTTGTCTTGGCCTTGCTCCACTTGTCTTGGCCCTGCTTCAATTGTCTTTGGCCTGCTCCAGTTGTCTTGGGCTTGCCCGAGTTGTCTTGAGCTTGCTCTAGTTCTCTTGGCCTTGCTCAAGTTGTCTTTGCCTTGCTCCAGTTGTATTGTGCTTGCTTCAGTTTTCTTGCGCTTGTTCAGTTGTCTTGGCCTTCCCCTAGTTGTCTTGGACATGCTTCCGTTGTCTTGAGCTTGCTCAAGTTGTCTTGGGCTTGCTCCAGTTGTCTTGGCATTGCTCCAGTTGTCGTGGCCTTGCTCCAGTTGTTTTTGGCCTGCTCAACGTTTCTTGGGCTTGCTCCAGTTGTCTTGGCCTTGGTCCTCTTTTTTTGGACTTCCTCCAGTTGTCTTGGCCTTGCTCCAGTTTTCTTGGGCTTGCTGCATGTTTCTTGGCCTTGTTCTAGTTGTCTTAGCCTTGCTCTAGTTGTCTTTGGCTTGATCCAGTCGTCTTGGGCTTGAGTCAGTTGTATTGGGTTTGCTCTTGCTGTCTTGGCCTTGCTCTAGCTGTCTTTGCCTTACTCAAATCGTCTTGGGCTTGATGCACTTGTCTTGGGCTTGCTCCAGTTGTCTTGGGCTTGGTCCAGTTGTCTTAGGCTTGCTCCAGTTGTCCTCGGTTTGGTCTTGTTGTCTTGGCTTTGCTCTAGTTGTATCAGGCTTGCACCAGTTGTCTTGGGCTTGCTCCAATTGTCTTGGCTCTGCTCCAGTTATCTTTGGCTTACTTAAGTTGTCTTTGGATTGCTCCAGTTTTTGTAGCCTTGCTCCAGCTGTATTGGACTTGCTCCAAGCATTGAGGACTTGCTCCAGTTCACTTGGGCTTTCTCTAGGTGTCCTGGGCTTTCTCCAGTAGTCTTGGGCTTGCTCCAATTGCCCCGGGCTTTCTCCGTTGTCTTGGCCTTGTTCCAGTTGTCTTAGGCTTGCTCCAGTTGTGTTGAGCTTACCCCAGTTGTCTTGGGCTGGCTCCAGTTGTCTTTGGCTTGCTCCAGTTGTCTTCGCCTTGCTCCTGTTGTCCTGGACCTGCTCCAACTATCTTGGCCTTGCTCCAGTTTTCTTGCCCTTGCTCCAGTGGTTTTGGCCTTGCTCCAGTTGTCTTGGGCTTCCTCTTATTGTATTGGGCTTGCTCTTGTTGTCTTGGGCCTGCTCCTATTCTCTTGGCCTTGCTCCAGTTCTCTTGGCTTTTCTTCAATTGTCTTGGTATTGCTCCAATTGTCCTGGCCTTGCTCTTGTTGTCTTGGGCCTGCTCCAGTTGTATTGGGCTTGCTTTAGTTGTCTAGGGCTTGCTCCAGTCTTCTTGGCCTTGCTCCAGTGATCTTGGCCTTGCTCCAGTTGTCTTGGGCTTGCTCTAGTTATTTTGGGCTTGCTTCAGGTGCCTTAAGCTTGCTCCAGTTGTCTTTGTCCTGCTCCACTTGTCTTTGCCTTCCTGGAGTTATCTTTGGCTTACTCCTGTTGTCTTGGGCTTGCTCTAGTTTTTCTTGGCCTTGCTCCAGTTGCATCAGGCTTGCTCCAGTTCTCTTGGGCTTCCCCGAGTAATCTTTGACGTGCTCTACTGCTCTTTGGTTTCCTCGATTTGACTTGGCCTTGCTCCAGTTTTCTTAGGCTTGCAACAGCTCCTGTTGCCTTGCTCCAGTTGTCTTTGTCTTGCTCCAGTTGTCTTGGGCTTGCTCCAGTTGTCTTTGCCTTGCTCCAATTGTTTTGGACGTTCTTCAGTTGTCTTGGGCTCACTCCAGTTGTCTTGGGCTTGCTCCAGTTTTCTTGGTCTTGCTCCAGTTGTCTAGGCCTTGCTTCGTGTGTTTTTGGCTTGCTTTAAACGTCTTGGGCTTTCTCCAGTTGTCTTGGCTTTGCTCTAGTTTTCTTGGGCTTGCTCCAGTTTTCTTGAGCTTGCTCTGGTTTTCTTGGGCTTGCTCCAGGTTTCTTGGCCTTCTTCCAGATGTCTTAGGCTTACTCAAGCTGTCTTGGGCTTGCCCTAATTGTCTTGGGCTTGCTGTAGTTGTCCTGAGCTTGCTCCAGTTGTCTTGGGCTTGCTCGAGTTGTCTTGGCCTTCCTCCAGTTGTCTTTGGAATGCTCCTGTTGTCTTGGTCTTGCCCCAGTTTTCTTGGGCTTGGTCTAATTCTATTCGGCTTGCTTAATTTGTCTTGGCCTTGCTCCAGTTGTCTTGGGCTTGCTCTAGCTGTCTTGGCCTTGCTCCATTTCTCTTGGCCTTGCTCTTGTTGTCTTGGCCTTGCTCCAGTTGTCTTGGCCTTGCTCCAGTTGTCTTAGGCCTGCTGTTTTAAGTTGCTCCAGGTGTCTTGGGCTTGCTCATGTTCTCTTGGCCTTATTCCAGTTCTCTTGGGCTTGATCTGGTTGTCTTGAGCTTGCTCTAGTTGTCTTCGCCTTGCGTAACCTGTTTTGGGCTTGTTCAAGGTGTCTTGGGCTTACTCCAGTTGTCTTCGTCTTGCTCCAGTTCTTTTGGGCTTGCTGCAGTTGTCTTGTGCTTCCTCCAGTTGTCTTGGGCTTGCTCCAGTTCTCTTGGCCTTGCTCCAGTTGTCTTAGGCTTGCTCAAGTTTTCTTGGGCTTGCCCAGATGTCTTGGAATTTCTCCAATAGTATTGGGCTAACTCCAGTTGTGTTGGGCTTGCTCCAGTTGTCTAGACCTTGCTCCAGTTGTCTTAGGCTTGCTCTAGGTGTGTTGGCCTTGCTCCAGGTATCTTGGCCTTGCTCCAGTTGACTTGGCCTTGCTCCAGTTGTCTTCGGCTCGCTCCAATTGTCTTGGCCTTTCTCCGTTTGTCTTGGACTTGCACCAGTTGTCTTGGGCTTGCTCTAGTTGTCTTGGGCTTGCTCCAGTTTTCTTGTCATTGCTCGTTTTCTTGGCCTTTTTCAGGTGTTTTGGGCCTGCCCATGTTCAGTTAGCCTTGCTCCAGTTATCTTGGCCTTGCTCTAGTAGTCTTGGCCTTGCTCCAGATGTCCTCGGCTTGCTTCAGGTATCTTGGGCTTGCTCGAGTTGAATTGGCCTTGCTCCTGTTGTCTTGAGGTTGCTCCAGTTGTCTTGGCCTTGCTCTAGTTGTATCAATCTTGCTCTAGTTGTCTTCGGCTTGCCCCTGTTGTCTTGGGCTTGCTCCAGCTGTCTTGGGCTTGCTTTAGTTGTCTTCGGATTGCTAGAACTGACTTGGCCTTGCTCCAGCTGTCTTTGCATTGCTCCAGTTTTCTTGGCTTTCCGCCAGTTGTGTTGGCCTTGCTCCATTTGTTTTGGGCTTCCAACAGTTGTCTTGGGCTTGCTCCAGCTGGCTTGGCCTTACTCTAGTTGTCTTGGCCCTGCTCCAGTTGTCCTCGGCATGCTCCAGTTTTATCGGGCGTGCTGCATTTGTATTGGGATTGCTCCAGTTTTGTTGGCCTTGCACGAGTTGTCTTGGCTTTCCCTTTGTTGTCTTAGGCCTGCTCCAGTTGTCTTGGGCTTGCTCCAGTTGTCTTGGCTTTTCTCCAGATGTTTTGGCCTTGCTCCAGTTCATTTCGGCTTACTCCAGGTGTCTTGGGCTTGCCTCTATTGTCTTGGCCTTGCTCCAGTTGTCTTGGGCTTGCTCCAGTTGTCTTGGGCTTGCTCCATTTGTCTTGGGCTTGCCCAAGTTGTCCTGGGCTTGCTCCAGTTGTCTCGGGCTTGCTCTAGTTGTCTTGGCCTTGCTCCACTTGTCTTGGACCTGCTCCAGTTGTCTTGGGCTTACTCAAGTTGTGTTGGCCTTGCTCTGGTTTTTCTGGTCTTTCTCCACTTGTCCTGGGCTTGCTCCACATGTCTTGGGCTTGCTCCAGTTGTGTAGGGCTTGCTCCAGTTGTTTTCGGCTTGCTCCAGCTGTCTTCGCATTGCTCTAGTTGTCTTGGCCTTACTCCAGTTGTATTGGCCTTGCTCTAGATGTGTCTTGGCCTAGATCCAGGTTTATTGGGCCTGCTCTTTTTTTTCTTGGCCGTGCTCCAGTTGTCTTGTCCTTGCTCCAGTTATCTTGGGCTTGCTCCAGTTGTCTTGGGCTTGCTCCAGCTGTCTTGGGCTTGCTCCAGTTGTCCTGGCCTTGCTATAGTTGTCTTGGGCTTGCTCCAGTATTCTTGGGTTTGCTCCATCTGTCTTAGGCTTGCTCTAGTTGTCTTGGCCTTGCTCCACTTGTCTTGGACCTGCTCCAGTTGTCTTGGGCTTACTCAAGTTGTGTTGGCCTTGCTCTGGTTTTTCTGGTCTTTCTCCACTTGTCCTGGGCTTGCTCCACATGTCTTGGGCTTGCTCCAGTTGTGTAGGGCTTGCTCCAGTTGTTTTCGGCTTGCTCCAGCTGTCTTCGCATTGCTCTAGTTGTCTTGGCCTTACTCCAGTTGTATTGGCCTTGCTCTAGATGTGTCTTGGCCTAGATCCAGGTTTATTGGGCCTGCTCTTTTTTTTCTTGGCCGTGCTCCAGTTGTCTTGTCCTTGCTCCAGTTATCTTGGGCTTGCTCCAGTTGTCTTGGGCTTGCTCCAGCTGTCTTGGGCTTGCTCCAGTTGTCCTGGCCTTGCTATAGTTGTCTTGGGCTTGCTCCAGTATTCTTGGGTTTGCTCCATCTGTCTTAGGCTTGCTCTAGTTGTCTTGGCCTTGCTCCACTTGTCTTGGACCTGCTCCAGTTGTCTTGGGCTTACTCAAGTTGTGTTGGCCTTGCTCTGGTTTTTCTGGTCTTTCTCCACTTGTCCTGGGCTTGCTCCACATGTCTTGGGCTTGCTCCAGTTGTGTAGGGCTTGCTCCAGTTGTTTTCGGCTTGCTCCAGCTGTCTTCGCATTGCTCTAGTTGTCTTGGCCTTACTCCAGTTGTATTGGCCTTGCTCTAGATGTGTCTTGGCCTAGATCCAGGTTTATTGGGCCTGCTCTTTTTTTTCTTGGCCGTGCTCCAGTTGTCTTGTCCTTGCTCCAGTTATCTTGGGCTTGCTCCAGTTGTCTTGGGCTTGCTCCAGCTGTCTTGGGCTTGCTCCAGTTGTCCTGGCCTTGCTATAGTTGTCTTGGGCTTGCTCCAGTATTCTTGGGTTTGCTCCATCTGTCTTAGGCTTGCTCTAGTTGTCTTGGCCTTGCTCCACTTGTCTTGGACCTGCTCCAGTTGTCTTGGGCTTACTCAAGTTGTGTTGGCCTTGCTCTGGTTTTTCTGGTCTTTCTCCACTTGTCCTGGGCTTGCTCCACATGTCTTGGGCTTGCTCCAGTTGTGTAGGGCTTGCTCCAGTTGTTTTCGGCTTGCTCCAGCTGTCTTCGCATTGCTCTAGTTGTCTTGGCCTTACTCCAGTTGTATTGGCCTTGCTCTAGATGTGTCTTGGCCTAGATCCAGGTTTATTGGGCCTGCTCTTTTTTTTCTTGGCCGTGCTCCAGTTGTCTTGTCCTTGCTCCAGTTATCTTGGGCTTGCTCCAGTTGTCTTGGGCTTGCTCCAGCTGTCTTGGGCTTGCTCCAGTTGTCCTGGCCTTGCTATAGTTGTCTTGGGCTTGCTCCAGTATTCTTGGGTTTGCTCCATCTGTCTTAGGCTTGCTCTAGTTGTCTTGGCCTTGCTCCACTTGTCTTGGACCTGCTCCAGTTGTCTTGGGCTTACTCAAGTTGTGTTGGCCTTGCTCTGGTTTTTCTGGTCTTTCTCCACTTGTCCTGGGCTTGCTCCACATGTCTTGGGCTTGCTCCAGTTGTGTAGGGCTTGCTCCAGTTGTTTTCGGCTTGCTCCAGCTGTCTTCGCATTGCTCTAGTTGTCTTGGCCTTACTCCAGTTGTATTGGCCTTGCTCTAGATGTGTCTTGGCCTAGATCCAGGTTTATTGGGCCTGCTCTTTTTTTTCTTGGCCGTGCTCCAGTTGTCTTGTCCTTGCTCCAGTTATCTTGGGCTTGCTCCAGTTGTCTTGGGCTTGCTCCTGTTGTCCTGGGCTTGCCCTAGTTGTCATGGGATTGCTCCAAAGGTCTTTGGTTTGCTGGATTTGTCTTGGCTGTGCTCTAGTTGTCCTGGGCTTGCTCCAGCTGTCTGGGCCTTGCTCTAGTTGTCTTGGGCTTTCTCCAGTTTCCTTGGCCTTGCTCCAGTTTTCTTGGGCTTGCTCCAGTTGTCTTGGGCTTGTTCCATTTGTTGTGGGTGTGCTCAAGTTGTCTTGGCATTGATCCAGTTGTCCTGGCCTTCCCTCAGTTGTTTTGGGCTTGCTCCATGTGTCTTGGGATTGCTCCAGTTGTTTTTGCCTTGCTCCAGTTTTCTTGGGCTTGCTCTAGTTGTGTAGGGCTTGCTTCAGTTGTCTTTGGATTCCTCCAGTTATCTTGGCCTTGCTCCAGTTTTCTTAGGCTTGCTCCAGTTGTCTTGGATTTTTTCCAATTGTCTTGGGCTTGCTCCAGTTTACTTGACCTCACTCCAGTTCTCTTAGCCTTGCTCCAGTTGTCTTGGGCTTGCTACAGCTGTGTTGGGCTTGCTCCTATTGCATTGGATTTACTCCAGTTTTATTGTTCTTACTCCAGTTGTCTTGAGCTTACTCCACTTGTCTTGTGCTTGCCCCACTTGTCTTGGCCTTGATCCAGTTGTCTTTGCCTTTCTCTAGTTGTTTTGGGCTTGCTCCAGGTGTCTTGGGCTTGTTCCAGTTGTCTTGGTCTTGCTCCAGTTGTCTTGGCCTTGCTCATGTTTTATTGGCCTTCCTCCAGCTGTCTTGGGCTTTCTCTTGTTGTCTTGGGCTTGCTCCACTTGACTTGGCCTTGCTCTAGTTATATCAGACTCAATCCAGTTCTCTGAAGCTTTGCTGAGCTGTCTTTGGCTTGTTCTAGCTGTCTTGGGTTGCCTCCCTTTGTCTTGGCCTTGCTCCAGTTGTCTTGGGCTTGCTAGAGCTGTCTTGGCCTTGCTCCAGTTGTCTTAGGCTTGCTCTAGTTGTCTTGGCCTTGAACCAGTTGTCTTGGCTTTGCTCTAGTTGTCTTGGTCCTGCTCCAGTTGTCTCGGGCTTGCTACAGTTGTCTTCGCCTTGCTCCACTTGTCTTTGCCCTCCTTCCATTGTCTTTGGCTTTCTCCAGTTGTATTGGGATTGCCCCAGTTGTCTTGGGCTTGCTCTAGTCGTCTTGATCTTGCTCCAGTTGTCTGGGGCTTGGTTCAGATGTCCTGTCCTTTCTCGAGTTGTCTCAGGCTTGCTCCAGGTTTTTTGAGCTTGTCCCAGTTGTCTTGGGCTTGCTTTAGTTGTCTTTGGTTTGATCCAATTGTCTTGGCCTTGCTCCAGTTGTGTTGGACTTGCTCCAACTGTCTTGGACTTGCTCCAGTTGTCTTGTCTTTGCTCCACTTGTCATGGCCTTGCTCCAGTTGTCTTGGCCTTGCTCTAGCTGTCTTGGGCCTGCTCCAGTTGTATTGGGCTTGCTCTAGTTGTCTTGGCGTTGCTCCAGGTGTCTTGGCCTTGCTCCAGTTGTCTTGGGCCTGCTCCTGTTGTCTTGGGCTTGCTCCAGTTGTCTTGGGCTTGCTCCAGTTTTCTTGGTCTTGCTTCAGTTGTCCTGGGCTTGCTCCAGATGTCTTGGGATTGCTCCAGTTGTGTTTTGCTTGCTGCTGTTATCTTAGGCTTGCTCCAGTTTTCTTGGGCTTGCCCCAGTTGTCTTGGGCTTGCTCCATTTGTCTTGGCCTTGCTCCAGTTGTCTTTTGCTTGCTCCCGCTGTCTTTGCATTGTTCCAGTTGTCTTGGCCTTGCTCCAGCTGACTTGGCCTTGCTCTAGTTGTGTCTTGGCCTAGATCGAGTTGTATTGGGCCTGCTGAGGTTGTCTTGGACTTGATCCAGTTGTCTTGGCTTTGATCCAGTTGTCTTGGCCTTGCTCCAGTTGTTTTTGGCCTACTTGAGTTGTCTTGGGCTCGCTCCATTTGTATTGGGTTGCTGCAAGTTTTCTTGGCTTTGCTCCAGTTGTCTTGGCGTTCCTCCAGTTCTCTTGGGCTTGCTCCAGTTGTCTTTTGGTTGCTCCTGTTGTCTTGGCCTTGCTCTAGTTGTCTTGGAATTGCTCCAGTTGTCCTGTGCTTGCTCCAGTTGTCTTGGGCTTGCTCCATTTGTCTTGGCCTTGCTCCAGTTGTCTTGGCCTTGCCCCAGTTTTTCTGGGCTTGCTTCAGGGGTCTTGGGTTTGTTCCAGTTGTCTTGGCCTTGCTTTTGCTGTCTTGTTCGTGCTTCAGTTGTCTTGGGCTTACTTAAGTTGTCTTGGGCTTGCTCCAGTTGTCTTAGTGTTGCTCCAATCGTCTTGGCCTTGATCCAGGTGTTGTTGGCTTGCTCCAAGTGTCTTGGGCTTGCTCCAATTTTCTTGGCCGTGCTCCATTTTTCTTGGGATTGCTCCAGTTTTCTTGAGCTTGATCCAGTTTTCTTGGGCTTGCTCCAGCTTTCTTGGTTTTGTTCTAGTTGTCGTAGGCTTACTCGAGTTGTCTTGGTCTTAACCCAGTTGTCTTGGGGTTGCTCCCGTTGTCTTTGGATTGCTCCATTGTCTTGGCCTTGCTCCAGTGGTATTGGGCTTGCTCCATCTGTCCTGGCCTTGCCCTAGTTGTCTTGGGCTTCCTCCAGTTGTCTTGGGCTTGCGTCAATTGTCTGGGGCTTGCTCCAGTTCTCTTGGCCTTGCTGCAGGTATCTTGGCCTTGCTCCAGTTATTTTGCCCATGCTCCAGGTATGTTGGGCTTGCTCCATTTCTCTTGGGCTTGCACCAGTTGTCTTGGACTTGCTCCAGCTATCTTGGCCTTTCTCCAGTTGTCTTGGCCTTACTCAAGTTGTCCAGGGCTTGGTCCACCTGTCTTGGGCTTGCTCCAGTTGTCTTGGGCTTGCTCGTGTTGTCTTGGGCTTGCTCCAGTTGTCTTAGGCTTGTTCCAGTTGTCTTGGCCTTGCTCCAGTTGTATGAGGCTTGCTCCTGTTGTCTTTGACTTGCTCCAGTTGGCTTGGCCTTGCTTTAGTTATCTTTGGCTTTCTCCAGTTGTCTTGGGCTTGCTCCACTTGTATTTATCTTGCTCCATTTTTCTTAGGCTTGTTCTAGTTGTCTAGGGCTTGCTCTAGTTGTCATGGGTTTGCTTGAAGTATCTTGGCCTTGCTCCAGTTGTACCAGGATTGCTCCAGTTGTAATGGGCTTGCTCAAGTTGTCTTGGACTTGCTCCAAACATCTTTTGCTTGCTCCAGTTGTCGTTGGCTCACTTCAGTTGTCTTAGTCTTGCTCGAGCTGTCTAAGACATACTCCAGTTGTCTCGAGCTTGCTTCAATTCACTTAAGCTTGCTTCATTTGTCTTGGCCTTGCTCTAGATGTCTTGGCCTTGCTCCAGTTGTCTTGGCCTTGCTCCATGTGTCTTGGGATTGCTCTAGTTCTCTTGGCCGTCCTCCAGTTTTAATGGACTTGATCCAGTTGTCTGGAACTTGTTCTAGTTGTCTTGGCCTTGCTCCAGTTGTTTTGGGCTTGCTCCAGGTGTCTTGGGCTTGCACCAGTTTTCTTGGCCTTGCTCCAGTTTTCTTAGGCTTGCTCCAGTTGTCTTGGGTTTAGTCCAGTTGTCTTGGGCTTGCTCCAATCCTCCTGGTCTTGCTCCAGCTGTCTTATGCTTGCTCCAGATGTCTTGGGCTTTTCCTAGTTGTCTTGGGTTTGCTTCGGTTGTCTCGGGCTTGCTCCAGTTACCTTGGCCTTGTTCCAGTTGTCTTGGGTTTCCTCCAGCTATATTGGACTTGCTCCAGTTTTCTTGGCCTTGCTCCAGTTGTCTTGGTCTTGCTCCATGTTGTCTTGGCCTTGTTCCAAGTGTCTTGGGCCTACTCCAGTTGTCTTGGGCTTGCTCCAGTTGCCTTGGCCTTGCTCCAGTTGTCTTGGGCCTGCTCCAGTTGTCTTGCACTTGCTCCATTTGTCTTGGGCTTGCTCCAGTTTTCTTGCCCTTGCTCCACCTGTGTTGGGCTTGCTCCAATTCTATTCGGCTTGCTCCACTTCTCTTGACCTTGCTCCAGTTGTCTTGGACTTGCTCCAGTTGTCTCGGGCTTACTCTTCTTATCTTGGGCTTGCTCCAGTTGTCTTGGGCTTGCTCCAGTTGTCTTAGCCCTGCTACAGGCGTTTTGGGCTTGTTCCAGGTGTCTTGGGCTTGCTCCAGTTGTTTAGGCCTTGGTCAAGTTTTCTTGGGCTTGCTCCAGTTGTCTTTGGCTTGCTCCAGTTTTTTTGGCCTTGGTCAAGTTGTCTTAGACTTGCTCTACTTTTATTGGCTTTGCCCCAGTTTTCTTTGGCTTGTTCCAGTTGTTTTGGCCTTGTTCCAATTGTCTGGGCCTTGCTCCAGTTGTCTTGGCCTTGATCCAGTTGTCTTGGCCTTGCTCCAGTTGTCTTGGCCTTGCTCCAGATGTCTTGGGCTTGCTCCAGTTGTCTTGGGCTTGCTCCAATTTTCTTGGGCTTGGTTCAGTTTTATTGGGCTTGCTCAAGTTGTATTGGCCTTGCTTCAGTTGTGTGGGACATGCTCCAGTTGTCTCTTGCTTGCTCCAGTTCTGTTGGCCTTGCTCCAGTTGTCTTGGACTTGCTCCAGCGGTCTTGGACTTGCTTCAGTTGTTTGAGCTTGCTCCAGTTGTCTTGGGCTTGCTCCAGTTGTGTTGACCTTGCTCCAATTGTCTTGGGCTTGCTCCACTTGTCTTGGGCTTGCTCTAGTTTTATTGGGTTTTCTCCAGTTGTCTTCGGCTTGCTCCGGTTGTCTTGGGCTTGCTCCAGATATCTTGGCCTTGCTCCAGGTGTATCAGGCTTGCTCCAGTTCTCTTCAGCTTGCCCCAATTGTATTGGGCTTCGTCGTTTGTCTTGGCATTGCTCCAGGTGTCATAGTCTTGCTAGAACTGTCTTGGCCTTGCTCCAGTTGTTTTGGCCTTGCTCCAGTTGTCTTGGCCTTGCTCCAGTTGTATTGGCCTTGCTCCAGTTGTCTTGAGCCTTCTCCAGTTGACTTGGGCTTGCTCCAGTTGGCTTGGCCTTGCTCCAGTTGTCTTGGCCCTGCTCCAATTGTCTTCGGCATGCTCAAGTTGTCATGGGCTTGTTGCAGTTGTCCTGGGATTGCTCCATTTTTCTTGGCCTTGCTCAAGTTGCTTTGGCCTGGTTCCAGTTGTCTTAGGGATGCTCCAGTTTTCTTGGGCTTGCTCTAGTTGTGCTGGCCTTGCTCGGATTGTCTTGGCCTGGCTCGATTTTTTTCCGGCTTGCTCCAGGTGTCTTTGGCTTGCTCCAGTTGTTTTCGACTTGCTCCAGTTTTCTTGGGCTTTCTCCAGTTTTCTTGCCCTTGCTCAAGTTGTATTTAGCTTGCTACAGTTGTCTTGGGCTTGCCCCAGTTGTCTTGGGCCTTCTCCAGTTGTCTTGGGCTTGCTCCAATTGTCTTGGCCTTGCTCCAATAGTCTTGGGCTTGCTGCATCTGTCTTGGCCTTTCCCTTGCTGTTTTGGCCTTGTTCCAATTGTCTTGGCATTGCTCTAGTTGTCGTGGCCTTGCTCCAGCTGTCTTGGGCTTGCTCTTGTAGTCTTGGGCTTGGTCCAATTGTCTTGGGCTTGCTCCTGGTGTTTGGGGCTTGCTATAACTGCAGTGGCCTTTCTCCTGTTGTCTTGGGCTTGCTCCGGTTTTCTTTGGCTTGCTCCATTCGTATTGGCCTTGATCCAGTTGTCTTGGCCTTGCTCCAGTTGTCTTGGGCTTGTTTCAGTTGTCTTGGGCTTGCTCGAGTTGTCTTGGCCCTGCTCCAGTTGTCTTGGCCTTGCTCCAGTTCTCTTGGGCTTGGTCCACTTGACTTGGGCTTGCTCCAGTTGTCTCGGGCTTGGTCCAGTTCTCTTGGGCTTGCTCCAGTTGTCTTGGGCTTGCTCCACTTGTCTTTGCCCTGCTCCAGTTGTCTTGGCCTTGCTTAAGTTGTTTTAAGCTTGATCCAGGTGTCTTGGCCTTGCTCCTATTATCGTTGGCTTGCTCCAGTTGTCTTTGGCTTGCTCCAGTTGTCTTCGCCTTGCTCCAGCTGTCTTGGACTTGCTCCAGTTTTCTAGGGCTTGCTCCAGTTGTCTTGGTCCTGCTCTAGTTGTCTTGGGCTTGCTTTAGTTTTATTGGCCTTGCTCCAGTTTTACTATCCTTGCTTTAGTTGTTTTAGAATTGCTCCAGGTCTCTCAGGCTTGCTCCAGTTCTTTTGGCCTTGCTCCAGTTTTTTTGGGCTTGCTCCAATTGTCTTGGGCTTACTCCAGTTGTCTTAGGCTTGCTCCAATTGTCTTGGCCTTGTTATATATTTTTCAGTTGACTTATTTGTCATTTTACATATTTATGTATTTACATATTTGTCATCTTATATACTTTGTCATTTTCTGTATATGTCATTTTACACATTTCACATCTTACATATTTTTCATTTCACCATTTTTTTCAATTTACATACTAGTCATTCTATACATTTGTCATTTGGTACATTTATCATTTGACATATTTTTCACTTTATTGATTTGTCATTTTAGATGTCATTTTATATATTTGTACATTTTTATGTATTTTTTCTTCCATATGTTTTCCATTTCATATTTTTGTCATTTTATATATTTTTAACTCTATGAAGTGGTCATGGTACATAGTTTTCATGTTACATATTTGTCAATTTATATATTTGTCAATTTACATATTTGTCATTTTACATATCTTTTCATTTCATACTTCTGTCATTCTGTATATTTGTCATGCTACATGTTTTCCATTTCATACATTTCTCATTTTCCATTCTTGACATTTTATGTATTGTCATTTCATATATTTGTCATTTTACATATTTGTCATTTTATATACTGGTCAAAACACATACTTGAAATTTCATATATTTGTCATTTTGCATATAAGTCATTTAAATATTTACTATTTATCATTTGTCATTTTATATATTTACATGTTTCCAACATGCTATGTCATACATTTTTATTTTTGTGTATTTGAAAGTTTACACATTAGTCATTTAAATAGTTGTCATTTTGCATATTTTCCGTTTTATATATTTGTCTGTTCGGGTATTTTTCAGGGTATATATTTTTCATTTTACAAAATTGTCATTTTCCATAAGTGTCATTTTAATTTTTTCTCAGTTTACGTATTTTTCCATCATATGCTTTTCATTTAACATACTTCTCATTTTACATATTTGTCATGTTGTATTTTTGTCGATTTTCATATTTGTCATTTTGAGTATTTGTCTACTCACATATTTTTCATTCTGAATATGTCATTTTGCATGTTCTTCATTTGATATATTTTTAATTTCACATATTTTTCAGTTTTCATATTTGTGAATCTATAGTTTTGGGATTTCACATATTTTTCATTGTACATATTTGTCACTTCATACATTTTTTATTCCAGACATAAGATATAATTAAATACTCTTCACTATATAAACTCTTAATTTTAATTATTTGCCATTTGACATGTTTTACATTTTATGTACTTGTAATTTTATACATTTATCATTTTAAATATGAATAAGATATGAACATTGTAAACAATTTTCACTTTAAATATTTACAAATTTACATATTTGTCATTTGAAAAAATTACCCTTGCAACCATCTGTCATTCGGTTTAATCGTCATTGGAAATATTTGTCACTTCATATTTTTGTAATTTGATGTATTAATCGATGTAAATATTTTTCATTCTATACATTAGTAATTTTGCATGTTTGTTATTTTATACATCTGTCATTATACAGTTTTTTCATATTACATATTTCTCACTCTATGTTTTCGTCATTAGACATATTTTGTCATTTTACATATTTGTCAATTTACATATTTGTCATCTTACATATTTGTCATTTTACAAATTTTGTATTTTCTTTATTGGTAAATTGAAGTATTTGTCATTTTATATACCTGTCATTTTATACATTTGTCTTTTTATGTCTGTCATGTTATATATATCTGTCATCTTGTATATTCGTCATTCTATATATTTATCATTTTATATTTATTAATCATGTGATACAGTTTCATCTTACATATTTTTCATTTAAAACATTTGTAGTTTTACACATTTGTCAGTATAAATCTGTCATGTTACACATTTGACATTTATGTATTTGTCATTTTCTATATTTTTCTTCTTCCATAATTTTCATTTTACATATGTCTGTTTATATATCTGTTATTTTGAGTATTTTTTCATTCTATGCATTAGTCATTTTATATACTTGTCATTTCAAATTGTATACGTGTTTCCGTTGTCTTTGGCTTGCTCCAGGTTTCTTAGCCTTGCTCCAGCTGACTTGGACTTGCTCCAGTTGTATTGGCCTTCCTCCAAATGTCTTGGGCTCGCTCCGTTTGTCTAGGGCTTGCCCCAGTTGTCTTGGGCTTGCTCTAGTTGTCTTGGGCTTGCTCAAGTTGTACTGGCCCTAATCCAGTTGTCTTGGGCTTGCTCCAGCTGTCTTGGTCTTGCTCCAGTTATCTTGGGCTTGCCGAAGTCGTCTTGGCCTTGCTCCAGTTGTCTTGGACTTGCTCCAGTTGTCTTGGGCTTGCTCCAGTTCTCTTGGGCTTGCTCCAGTTGTCATGGTCTTGCTCCAGTTGTCTTGGCCTTGCTCCAGTGCTCTTGGCCTTGCTCCAGGTCTCTTGGCCTTGCTCCAATTTTCTTGGCCTTCTTCCAATTGTTGTGGGCTTGCTCAAGTTGTCTTGGGCATGCTCCAGTTGTCTTGCCCTTGCTCCAGTTGAATCAGGCTTGCTCCAGTTGTCTTGCGCTTGCCCGAATTGTTTTGGGCTTGCTCTAGATTCCTTGGGTTTTCTCAATTTGTCTTGACCTTGCTCCACTTGTCTTGGGCTTGCTACAACCTTCTTGGCCTTTCTCCAGTTTTCTTGGCGTTGCTCCAGTTTTCTTGGCCTTGCTCCAGTTGTCTTGGGCCTGCTCCAGTTGTCTTGGGCTTGCTCCAGTTGGCTTGGCCTTGCTCCAGTTGTCTTGGCCCTGCTCCAGTTGTTTTTGGCCTGCTCCAGTTGTGTTGGGCTTTCTCCAGTTGTCTTGGGCTTGCTCCAGTTGGCTTGGCCTTGCTCCAGTTGTCTTGGCCCTGCTCCAGTTGTTTTTGGCCTGCTCCAGTTGTGTTGGGCTTTCTCCAGTTGTCTTGGGCTTGTCCCAGTTTTCTTGGCCTTGCTCCAGTTGTCTTGACCTTGCTCCAGTTGTCTTGGGGTTGCTTCAGTTGTCTTGGGATTGCTCCAGATGTCTTGGCCTTGAACTAGTTGTCTTGGACTTGCTTCAGTTGTATTGGTCTTGCTCCAGTTGTCTTGGGGTTGCTTCAGTTGTCTTGGGATTGCTCCAGATGTCTTGGCCTTGAACTAGTTGTCTTGGACTTGCTTCAGTTGTATTGGTCTTGCTCCAGTTGTCTTGGGCTTGCTCCAGTTTTCTTGGCCTTGGTCCAATTGTCTTGGCCTTGCTCCATGTTTTTTTGGCTTGCTCAAGGTGTCTTGGGCTTACTTGATTTGTCTTGGCCTTGCTCCAGTTGTCTTGGCCTTGCTCCAGTGCTCTTGGCCTTGCTCCAGGTCTCTTGGCCTTGCTCCAATTATCTTGGGCCTAATTTTGTTGTCTTGGGCTTGCTCCAGTTTTCTTTGTCTTTCTCCAGTTGTCTTGGCCTTGCTCCAGTTGTGTTGGGCCTGCTCCAGTTGTCTTCTTCTTGCTAATGTTGTCTAGGGCTTGCTCCAGTTTTCTTTGCCTTGCTCCAGTTGTTTTGGCCTTCCTCCAGTTGTCCTGGGCTTGCTCCAGTTATCGTGGACTTGCTCCAGTTTTCTTGGCCTTGGTCCAATTGTCTTGGCCTTGCTCCATGTTTTTTTGGCTTGCTCAAGGTGTCTTGGGCTTACTTGATTTGTCTTGGCCTTGCTCCAGGTTTCTTGCGCTTGCACCAGTTGTCTTGGGCTTGCTCCAGTTGTCTTGGTCTTGCTCCATATTGCTTGGCCTTGTTCTAATTGTCTTAGGCTTTCTCCAGTTGTATTGGGATTGCCCCAGTTGTCTTGGTTTTGCTCTACTTATCTTGGGCTTGCTCCAGTTGTCTTGGGCTTGCTCTAGATGTCCTGGCCTTTCTCCAGTTGTTTTAGGCTTGCTCCAGTTGTTTTGAGGTTTTTCCAGTTGTCTTGGGCTTGCTCTAGTTGTCTTCGGCTTGCTCCAGTTGTCTTGGCCTTGCTCCAGCTTTCTTGGACTTGCTCCAGCTGTCTTGGCCTTGCTCCAGTTGTCTTGGGCTTGCTCTAGTTGTCTTCGGCTTGCTCCAGTTGTCTTGGCCTTGCTCCAGCTTTCTTGGACTTGCTCCAGCTGTCTTGGCCTTGCTCCAGATGTCTTGGCCTTGCTCCAGTTGTCTTGGCCTTGCTCCAGATGTCTTGGCTTTGCTCCAGCTATCTTGGGCCTGCTCCAGTTGTCTTGGGCTTTCTCCAGTTGTCTTGGCCTTGCTCCAGTTGTCTTGGCCTTGCTCCAGATGTCTTGGCTTTGCTCCAGCTATCTTGGGCCTGCTCCAGTTGTCTTGGGCTTTCTCCAGTTGTCTTGGCCTTGCTACAGTTGTATTGGCCTTGCTCCAGTTGTCTTGGACATGTTCCAGTTGTCTTGGGCTTGCTCCAGTTGTCTTGGCTTTGCTCTAGTTTTCTTGGTCTTGCTCCAGTTTCTTGGGCTTGCTCCAGTTGTCTTGGACATGTTCCAGTTGTCTTGGGCTTGCTCCAGTTGTCTTGGCTTTGCTCTAGTTTTCTTGGTCTTGCTCCAGTTTCTTGGTCTTGCTCCAGTTTTCCCCGGCTTGCTCCAGATGTCTCAGGCTTGTTCCAGTTGTGTTTGGCTTGCCCCAGTTCTCTTAGGATTGCTCCACTTGTCTTGGACTTGCCCCAGTTGTCTTGGCCTTGCTCCAGTTGTCTTGGGCTTGCACCAGTTGTTTTCAGCTTGCTCCAGCTGTCTTGGCACTGCTCCAGTTTTCTTGGCCTTACTCCAGTTGTCTTGGCCTTGCTCTAGTTGTGTCTTGGCCTAGATCCAGTTGTATAGAACTTGTTCAAGTTGTCTTGGACATGCTCCAGTTGTCTTTGCTTTGATCAGTTGTCTTGGCATTGCCCCAGTTTTCTTTGGCGTACTCAAGTTGTCTTGGGCTCGCTCTATTTGTATTGGGTTGCTCCAAGTTTTCTTGGCTTTGCTCCGGTTGTCTTGGCATTTCTCCAGTTCTCTTTGGCTTTCTCCAGTTGTCTTTGCCTTGCTCCAGTTGTCTTGGCCTTGCTCTAGTTGTCTTGGACTTGCTCCAGTTGTCTTGGGCTTGCTCCAGTTGTCTTGGGCTTACTCCAGTTGTCTTGGCTTTGCTCCAGTAGTCTTGGCCTTGTTCCATCTGTTTTGGCCTTGCCCCAGTTGCATCAGGCTTGCTCCAGTTGTCTTGGGCTTGCGTCAGTTGTATTGGGTTTGCTCCAGTTGTCTTGGCCTTGCTCCAGATGTATTGGCCTTACTCCAGTTGTCTTGGGCTTGGTCCACTTGTCTTGGGGTTGCACCAGTTGTCTCGGGCTTGGTCCAGTTGTCTTTAACTATCTCCAGTTGTCTTGGCCTTGCTCCAATTGTATCAGGCTTGTATCAGTTGTCTTATGCTTGCTCAAATTGCATTGGCTTTGCTCCAGTTACCTTTGGCTTCCTCCAGTTGTCTTTGGATTGCTCCAGTTGTTGTAGGCTTGCTCCAGCTATCGCGGACTTGCTCCAATCATTTGGACCTTGCTCCAGTTGTCTTGCGCTTGCTCCAGTTTGCTTTTCCTTCCTCTAGTTGTCTTCGGCTCGCTCCTGTTGTGTTGGGCTTACCCCAGTTGTCTTGGGCTTGCTTTTAGGGTTTTGGGCTTGCTTGAGTTGTCTTGGCCCCGCTCCAGCTTTCTTGGGCTTGCTCCAACTGTCTTGGCCTTGCTCTAGTTGTCTTGATCTTGCTTTAGTTTTCTTGGCCTTGCTCCATTTGTCTTATACTAGCTCCAGTTGTCTTGGTCTTGCTCCATTTGTCTTGGGTCTGCTCGAGTTGTATTGGTATTGCTCCAATTGTCTTTTCCTTGCTCCAGCTGTCTTGGGCTTGCTCCAGTTGTCTTCCGCTTGCTCCAGTTGTCTTGGCCTTTCTACAGTTGTCTTGGCCTTGCTCCAGTTCTCTTGGAACTGCTCCTGTTGTCTTGGGCTTGCTCTAGTTGTCTTGGCCTTCTCCAGTTTTCTTGGTTTTGCTCCAGCTGTCCTGGGCTTGCTCCAGATGTCTTTGGCTTGCTCCAGTTGTGTTTGGCTTGCTCCAGTTCTCTTACGCTTGTTCCAGTTGTCTTGGACTTGCCCCTGTTGTCTTGGGTTTGCTCCAGTTGTCTTGGGCTTGCTCCAGTTGTATTTGCCTTTCTCCTGTTGTCTTTGGCCTCCTC
Source organism: Penium margaritaceum (assembly GCA_023375785.1). Lineage (NCBI taxonomy): Eukaryota > Viridiplantae > Streptophyta > Zygnematophyceae > Desmidiales > Peniaceae > Penium > Penium margaritaceum. The sequence continues at coordinate 92,947 of SZWC01008515.1, read as the reverse complement.
TAGCTGTCTTGGTATTGCTCCAGTTGTCTTGGCCTTGCTCCAGTTGTCTTGGCCTTGCTCTAGTTGTGTCGTGGCCTAGATCGAGCTATATTGAGCCAGTCCAAAATTTCTTGAGCTTGCTCCAGTTATCTTGGCTTTGATCCAGTTGTCTTGACCTTGCTCCAGTTGTTTTTGGCCTTCTCAAGTTGTCTCGGGCTTGCTCTAGTATTATGGGGTTGCTCCAAGTTTTCTTTGCCTAGGTCCAGTTGTCGTGGTGGTGCTACAGATCTCTCGTGCTTGCTTCAGTTGTCTTTGGCTTGCTCCAGTTGTCTTGGCATTGCTCTAGTTGTCTTGTACCTGCTCCATGTCTTGGGCTTGCTCCAACTGTCTTGGGCTTGCTCCAATTGTCTTGGCCTTTCTCCAGTCTTTTTGGCCTTGCCCCCATTGTCTTAGGCTTGCTCTAGTTGACTTGGGCTTGCCCCAGTTCTCTTGGGCTTGCTCTAGTTGCCTTGGGATTACTCCACTTTTCCAAGCCTTGCTCCAGTAGTCTTGGCCTTCCTCCATTCGTTTTGGCCTTGCCCTAGTTGTCTTGGGCTTGCTCCAGTTGTCTTGGGCTTGCGTCAGTTGTGTTGGGTTTGCTCTAGTTGTCTTGGCCTTGCTCCAGCTGTCTTGGCCTTCCTCCAGTCGTCTTGGAATTGGTGCACTTGTTTAGGGCTTGCTCCAGTTGTCTTGGGCTTGGTCCGGTTGTCTTGGACTTTCTCTAGTTGTCTTGGGCTAGCTCCAGTTGTCTTGGCCTTGCTCCAGTTGTCTCACTCTTGCATCAGTTGTATCGGGCTTGCACTATTTGTCTTCGCTTTGCTCCAGTTATCTTTGGCTTACTCCAGTTGTCTTTGGGTTGCTCCTGTTTTTTTAGCCTTGCTCCGGCTTTCTTCGACTTGCTCCAATTGTCTGGGGCTTGCTCCGGTTGTCTTGGGCTTGCTCCAGTGGTCTTGGCTTCCTCCAGTTGTCTTTGGCTTGCTCCTGTTGTCTTGGGCTTGCCCTAGTTGTCTTGGGCTTTCTCGAGTTATCCTGGCCCTGCTCTAGGTGTCATGGGCTTGCTCCAGATGTCTTGGCCTTGCTCTAGTTGTCTTGAGCTTGCTCTAGTTGTCTTGGCCTTGCTCCAGTTGTCTTGGGCTTGCTCCAGTTGTCTTGACCTTGCTCCATTTGTCGTGGGCTTGCTCGAGTTGTATTGGCATTGCTCCAGTTGTCTTGGCCTTACCCCAGTTCAGTTGGGTTTGCTCCATGTGTTTTGGGATTGCTCCTGTTGTCTTTGCCTTGCTCCATTTTTCTCGGGCTTGCTCCAGTTGTCTAGGGCTTGCTCCAGTTGTCTTGGGCTTGCTCCAGTTGTCTTGGGCTTTCTCCAGTCTTCTTGACCTTGCTCCAGTTATCTTGGCCTTGCTCCACTTGTCTTGCGCTCGCTATAGTTGTCTTAGGCATGGTGCTATTGTCTTGTTGTTGCTCCAGTTGTCTTGAGCTTGCTCTTCTTGTCTTGCACTTGGCCCAGTTTTCTTGGCCTTGATCCAGTTATCATGGCCTTGCTCTAGTTGTTTTGGGCTTGCTCCAGGTGTCTTGGGCTTGTTACGGTTGTCTTGGCCTTTCTCCAGTTATCTTGAGCTTGCTCTTGTTGTCTTGGCCTTTCCAGTATTGTCTTGGCCTTGCTGCAGTTATCTTGGGCCTGCTCTAGTTTTCTTGGGCTTGCTCCAGTTCTATTGGCCTTTCTCCACTTGTCTTGGCTCTGCTTCGGTTCTCTTTGGCCTGCTAGAATTGTCTTGGGCTTGCCCCATTTGTCTTGAGCTTGCTCCAGTTTTATTGGCCTTGCTCAAGTTGTCTTTGCCTTGCTCCAGTTGTATAAGGCTTGCTTCATTTTTCTTTGGCTTGCTCAATTTGTCTTGGCCTTCCCCTAGTTGTCTTGGACTCGCTTCAGTTGTCTTGGGCTTGCTCCAGTTGTCTTGGCTTTGCTCCAGTTGTCTTGGTCTTGCTCGATTTGTCGTGGCCTGCTGCAGTTGTTTTTGGCGTGCTCGAAGTGTCTTAGGCTTGCTCCAGTTGTCTTGGCCTTGGTCCAGTCTTTTTGGACTTGCTCCAGTTATCTTGGGCTTGCTCCAGTTTTCTTGCGCTTGCTACAGGTTCCTTGGCCTTGTTCAAGTTTTTGTAGGCTTGCTCCATATGTATTGGGCTTGCCCCAGTTGTCTTGGGCTTGCTCCAGTTGTCTTGGGCTTACTCCAGTTGTTTTCAGCTTGCTCCAGCTGTCTTGGCATTGCTCCAGTTGTCTTGGGGTTACTCAAGTTGTCTTGGGCTTGCTCTAGTTGTGTCTCGGCCTAGATCTAGTTGTATTGGGCCTGGTCAAGTCTTCTTGTGCTTGGTCCAGTTTTCTTCTCTTTTATCCAGTTGTCTTGGCCTTGCTCCAGTTGTGTTTGGCTTGTTCCAATTCTCTTAGGCTTCCTCCGTTTGTCTTGGATTTTCCCCAGTTGTCTTGGGATTGCTCCAGTTGTCTAGGGCTTGCTCCAGTTGTTTTCGGCTTGCTCCAGCTGTCTTGGCATTGCTCCAGTTGTCTTGGCCTTACTCCACTAGTCTTGGCCTTGCTCTAGTTGTGTCTTGGCCTAGATCCTGTTGTCTTGGGCCTGCTCAAGTTTTCTTGGCTATGCTCCATTTGTCTTGTCATTGCTCCAGTTATCTTGGGCTTGCTCTAGTTGTCTTTGGCTTGTTCCAGTTGTATTGGCCTTGCTCTAGTTGTCTTGGACTTGCTCTAGTATTCTTGGGCTTGCTCCATCTTTCTTGGGCTTGATCTAATTGTATTCAGTGTTGACCTGTGTCCATCGGCCATCGATGGGCATCGATGTACATCGACACATCGATGGAGTCATCACAGAGGGCATCGATGTGCCAACGCTGTTAAAGCTCTCAAAACCACTAGAGCACACCTGGTCCATAGGAATTTTTTTCCACTAAGTATTTTTTGACTCAAGTGAGAAACACAACACTTATGTGATACTGACATTTCATGGGAAGCCCATCATTGTTAAGCACTTCACCTTTCACTTGTGCAATTTTCTACCATGCTATCATAGTGGGTTTTAAAAGGTACAGCTCACGATGAAATCTGATGGCAAGCATGGCACTCTGGTGTTATTTACACATAATTGGACACATGGAATGTAAGAGAATTAAAGAGCTTCAATGTAAGTCACATCATGTAAGAGCAGGGAACAAATGCATTGAAGCTATCACTTCTTAGCAGCCTGCCTGCGCTGCTTTGCCTTGCTTGCTGCTGCTGCGGCGGAGCGTTTCAGAGCTGTTGCTTTGGCTGCTGCAGCTGGTGATGCTGCTTTTTGAGCAACAACACTTGTAGGGCCAACTCTGGATGCCGCAGCATCCAGGGTGGATGACCCCTTGCGTGGTGGTGATGCTGCAGTCTCCAGCATTACATCATCTTTGCATGCTGTTTCTCCAGCAACACTGGCAGCAGCATCTGCCATCACACCCCCTCCCCTTGCTCCTCTCCATCCTCACCCAGCCCACCGTCTGCCCCCTCGCCCTGGTCCTTGCCGGCTCCCTCCCCATTCTCTTCTTCCCCATCCTTGTCTCCTTCCTTACCGGGCTCGTCCTCGTTCCCCTTCCCCTGTCCCCTTGGTGCTGTGCTTGCTGCTGGCTTCTGCTGCTCACGCACACGAACAGGACGAGCATGTGGGAGTCGTGGCATGTCTGTCATGACACGGACGGATGCCATGACTTCCACCACATCTTTGTCTGCTGCTTCCAACTCATCTTCATCTTCTCCCTCCTCATCGTCGCTTTCCATCTCCTCCTCAGGCTCACTCAGCACCCCATCTTCTTCAAAAATATCCCCGTCGTCTTCACTTGCCTCTGCCTTTGTGTCTGCCTCCGCTTCTGCTGCGACTGCTGCTGCTGCAAGCCCCCCAGCTGCCTTTCGTTCACTGCGGCCATAGTGCTTGCGCAGTCGCACGTTGCACCGCACCAGCAGCTCCAGAGTCTCCACCTTCAACCTGTTGCGCCTGGCAGTATGAATTAGCTCGTGCGTGNTCCAGTTATCTTGGGCTTGCTCTAGTTGTCTTTGGCTTGTTCCAGTTGTATTGGCCTTGCTCTAGTTGTCTTGGACTTGCTCTAGTATTCTTGGGCTTGCTCCATCTTTCTTGGGCTTGATCTAATTGTATTCAGTGTTGACCTGTGTCCATCGGCCATCGATGGGCATCGATGTACATCGACACATCGATGGAGTCATCACAGAGGGCATCGATGTGCCAACGCTGTTAAAGCTCTCAAAACCACTAGAGCACACCTGGTCCATAGGAAATTTTTTCCACTAAGTATTTTTTGACTCAAGTGAGAAACACAACACTTATGTTATACTGACATTTCATGGGAAGCCCATCATTGTTAAGCACTTCACCTTTCACTTGTGCAATTTTCTACCATGCTATCATAGTGGGTTTTAAAAGGTACAGCTCACGATGAAATCTGATGGCAAGCATGGCACTCTGATGTTATTTACACATAATTGGACACATGGAATGTAAGAGAATTAAAGAGCTTCAATGTAAGTCACATCATGTAAGAGCAGGGAACAAATGCATTGAAGCTATCACTTCTTAGCAGCCTGCCTGCGCTGCTTTGCCTTGCTTGCTGCTGCTGCGGCGGAGCGTTTCAGAGCTGCTGCTTTGGCTGCTGCAGCTGGTGATGCTGCTTTTTGAGCAACAACACTTGTAGGGCCAACTCTGGATGCCGCAGCATCCAGGGTGGATGACCCCTTGCGTGGTGGTGATGCTGCAGTCTCCAGCATTACATCATCTTTGCATGCTGTTTCTCCAGCAACACTGGCAGCAGCATCTGCCATCACACCCCCTCCCCTTGCTCCTCTCCATCCTCACCGAGCCAACCGTCTGCCCCCTCGCCCTGGTCCTTGCCGGCTTCCTCCCCATTCTCTTCTTCCCCATCCCTGTCTCCTTCCTTACCGGGCTCGTCCTCGTTCCCCTTCCCCTGTCCCCTTGGTGCTGTGCTTGCTGCTGGCTTCTGCTGCTCACGCACACGAACAGGACGAGCATGTGGGAGTCGTGGCATGTCTGTCATGACACGGACGGATGCCATGACTTCCACCACATCTCCGTCTGCTGCTTCCAACTCATCTTCATCTTCTCCCTCCTCATCGTTGCTTTCCATCTCCTCCTCAGGCTCACTCAGCACCCCATCTTCTTCAAAAATATCCCCGTCGTCTTCACTTGCCTCTGCTTTTGTGTCTGCCTCCGCTTCTGCTGCGACTGCTGCTGCTGCAAGCCCCCCAGCTGCCATTCGTTCACTGCGGCCATAGTGCTTGCGCAGTTGCACGTTGCACCGCACTTGCAGCTCCAGAGTCTCCACCTTCAACCTGTTGCGCCTGGCAGTATGAATTAGCTCGTGCGTGAAAAAAACACGTTCGCACTCAGAAGATGAGCATGGCTGGGAAAGGACCTTCAGCGCTAGGTCCCGCAGAACTGGTAAGTGGCACATGTAGTTCACGTGCCACTCCACAGGAGTCATGGTTCCACATTGTACCTTGGCCACTGCAGCAATGGCCCTTGCGTNTGTGTCTGCCTCCGCTTCTGCTGCGACTGCTGCTGCTGCAAGCCCCCCAGCTGCCTTTCGTTCACTGCGGCCATAGTGCTTGCGCAGTCGCACGTTGCACCGCACCAGCAGCTCCAGAGTCTCCACCTTCAACCTGTTGCGCCTGGCAGTATGAATTAGCTCGTGCGTGGAAAAAACACGTTCGCACTCAGAAGATGAGCATGGCTGGGAAAGGACCTTCAGCGCTAGGTCCCGCAGAACTGGTAAGTGGCACATGTAGTTCACGTGCCACTCCACAGGAGTCATGGTTCCACATTGTACCTTGGCCACTGCAGCAATGGCCCTTGCGTTCCTGCGGGGAGTAACCATCGAATCACTCACCACCATGGTTTGGGCTCTTTGGAAAGCCCCAATCTCCTTCATCACATCATCCAGCTTGTCATTAGGAACCAACGCCTCCACCACAGCCTGCCAAGCCTGCAAGGTGTTGCTATATTTTGACAGGTCATTGCCAAAATGCTCAAGGTGGAGACGGCGAGCAGCAGCGTACAAAGGACATGAAATGTCCTTGGACCAACGAGCCTCGAACGTGCCAAGTACAAAATTCACGTGATTCTCCGCAACCCTCCGTGGCTTCCTTCCCTTTTTTAAGGACAGCGACTTCAGTTACTCTGTGCAATCCAGGAGCCCCTCATAAATCTCACCGACACCCTCACCTGGCTTGTCTGCCACCCTCAAAACGACTGTCAGTGGTAGCAGCAACTTTTTTAGCTGACGCACCTGCAGCCAAAGGTCCTTACGTCTGATGATCCTCCTCACCTCGCGCTTCCTCGACCGAAAGCTAGCATCTCTGTGTGAGCCAATCTGCTTCCACACGTCCACTCCAACAAATGTCTCAAGTTCATTCCGCAGCTCCAGCAGTCTCTCCACCATGGAGAAGACGGAGGCAAAACGTGTGTCACAACGGTTCTTCAGCACTTTGCCGCTAGTCTTGTCCTTCAGCCAAGTGCGCGGCATTGCGTTGTTCCTAAAAAAAGCCACAACCTTTTCACACCGTCCAATCACACCTGCACCCCATGCAGATTTCCCCACGTCCTTCGTGACGAGATTGATGTTGTGAGCACAGCACCCTTGGAAAAACAGTCGCGGGTGTGAGAGTGGGTGCTCTCTAGAGATTTAGCCTTGGTGTGTGGAGAGCATAGTCGCAGCGGAAAGATAGACTTGGAGATTTCTGGAAGCCAGAGCTGGAAGGTTAATCAGATTGAACTGAGTACAGGGTATTTGTACTGCCCGGCTGGCTAGCCCAGGCCTCAGCCTACTGCTTCCCTAGCTTGCTACGACAAGCTACTTGCACCTGAACTCCGTGCTCTGCTTGCACCTGAACCTGGTGCTCTACTTGTACCTAATGTCTAGTGCGAGAAGTCCCCGACCGTCGATCGTCGAGATCGACGGTCCTTGTGTCTCTCGGCGAGCCGCCGCGTTGGTCGCGTATGTCTCGTGGCGGTGGGTGCGGTTGCCGTGTTGCGCACGCCACCGATAGTGCTGCAACCATCGCGCAGTCGCAGCTACCATATTTACTGTCGCGGTTGACCGCGCCCGGTGTCGGGGCTGTCCGCCGAAACAGCCCCTCGGCGGGTGGCGTCACCATTACGCCACTCGCCGAGAGGGCGATACGCAACTGCGCGTTGCGTGTTCGGAACATGCTCGCGAGGTTGCGAGCAAAGCCCCCACCAGCAACGACGTGATCCTCACGTCGTCGCTCGCTCGCTCGCTCCTCCTCCCCTTGCATCCGCGAGCCGTTGGGGTCGAGCCGGACCTCCGGACGTATTTCCGATAAACGGAAAATACCCCGAGTGCACCCCAAACCCAGGTGAGACCCCGAGTATGCCAGAAAAAGAGGGGCACTTTGTTACATTCAACCCCCCCGTTGGAGCCGCGACGTCCCGGCGCGCCTGAGGTACTCCTGGAGAACAGTGTTGGTACCCCCGACATGGAAGTTCGCCTCTGGTTCCCAAGAGTTGTGCTCCGCCGGGTACCCCTTCCACTGCACCAGAAACTCGCGCCGTCGTCCCTTCTGGCGGTCCGCCAGAATCTTCTCCACCTCAAACTCCTCACTTCCTTCAACCTGGACAGTAGGAGGTGGAGCTGTCCCGCGACCCTGGAAGTTGGTGTTGGGGTCGGGATAGGCACAAAGCAGGGAGATGTGGAATACCGGATGAATGGTGTAGTGAGCTGGCAGCTCCAGCTTGTATGAAACGGCCGACCACTTCTCTAGAATGCGGAACGGACCAACCCATCGTGGCTTGAGTTTGGGACTCCCAATTCCCATCAGCTGCAGGTTAGCAGAGTTCAGCATCAATTGATTTCCCACTTGGAATTCCTCCGCAGAGCGATGCTTATCAGCCTACTGCTTCTGCTGCTTTTGTGCCTTCAACAGCCGTTGCCGCACCACGACCCAAGTGGTGGCAAACCCTTCAGCAATCTGCTGCACAGCCGGAAGAGATGTTGCTGTAGCAAGGGCGGCTGGGCTCAGTGGCTGGTGGCCATAGACCACCTCAAACGGTGACTTTCCTGTTGATGCTGACACCGCTGAGTTGTAGGCAAATTCTGCCACTCCGAGCTTCTCCTCCCAACCCTCTCCATCCGGTGGGACCATGCTCCGCAGCAGCTGCTCCAAAGTCTGGTTCGTGCGCTCTGTTTGTCCATCGGTCTGTGGGTGATATGCCGTGGTCAGCTGCACTCGTGTGCCTAGTTTCTCCATGAGATCTCTCCAAAATCGCGAAGTGAAGCGTGGATCACGATCTGAGACCACCGACTGCGGCACTCCATGCAGCTTGATGACATGATTGAGGAGGAGTTGAGCTGTCGCGGCAGCTGTGATGCTCTCAGGACATGCGATGAAGTGTGCCATCTTGGAGAACCGGTCCACCACCACCAACACCGTATTGTTGCCCTGCTGTGTCACAGGCAACCCGCCGATGAAGTCAAGCGAGATGTCCGTCCATGGCCTCTCAGGTACAGGCAATGGTTTCAGCTCCCCTGGTGGCTTGGTCCTCCGTGCCTTAATGCGTTGGCACACATCGCAGCTGCTCACAAACCTCTTGCAATCAGTCGCCATTGACGACCACCAATATTGGCGTGCCAAGGCTTTGAGCGTCTTGTCAAAGCCGAAGTGACCCAAGTAGTGGGTGTCATGCGCCTCCTCCAGCAACAACTGCTTCAATGGCGCATAATCCGGCACGACAATCCTCTGCTCCTGATCCCTTTGCCAATACACTCCATCCCACGTGGCGTCTTTCAACGCACCACCCGTGAACTCACTGTCCATGCCATAGCCGTGCTTGAACAGGCTATGCATGACTGGAGATCCCATCAGCACTGAGATGGCATTGAGGCTCAAGTCCGGCCTCCGCGACAGAGGATCTGCCGGGTTCACCTTCACAGGCTTGTACAGGATCTCGTAGTCAAAACTCCCCTCAAGAAATTCCATCCATCGAGTTTGTCGGCGACTGAGGTTCGGTTGCGTCTTCAGGTACTTCAGGGCGTAATGGTCCGTGAAGACCACGCAGCGCCGCGACTCGAGGTAGCACCTCCAGTGCTTGAATGCATGGATCATCGCCAGCATCTCCTTTTTGTGGATTGCGTAGTTAAGCTCCGCACCTCGCAATTTGCGAGACGCGTACGCAATCGGCTGCGGCCCTTTCCCGTGATCCTGCATCAGTACCGCCCCAATGGCATAGTCGCTTGCGTCCGTCGCCATGACGTACTCCTTGGATGAATCCGGATGCACCAGAACAGGAGCATCACACATGGCAGTCTTGAGCTCCTCAAAGCTCTTTTGCTCCTGATTGCCCCATTCCCACTGGTGATCCTTCCTCAGCAGCTAAGTCAGTGGCGCACCCTTTTCTGCGTACCCTTGGATGAATTTCTGGTAGTAGTTGACAAACCCTAGGAACACCTGGATGTCACGCACGCACTTTGGTGTCGGCCACTGCTTCACTGCTTCCACCTTTTTTGGGTCCATGCGGAGACCCTTGCCGCTGACGATGTGCCCAAGGAACTCCACCTCCCTTTTCTCGAACTCACACTTGGAGAGCTTGGCAAATAACTTCTCTCTCCGAAGAATTTCCAACACTTGCCGAAGATGTTGCTGATGCTCTTCCAGAGTTCGGGAGTAGATTAGGATGTCGTCGAGGAACACCACCACGAACTGGTCCAGGTGAGGGTGGAAGATCCTGTTCATGAGGTTCATGAACGTTGCAGGAGCGTTGGTCAACCCAAACGGCATCACGAGGTACTCAAAATGACCGTACCGCGTCCGAAACGCCGTTTTCTCCACATCCTGCTCCGCAATCCGGATCTGATGGTACCCCGAGCGCAAGTCAATCTTGCTGAAGAACTGCGCTCCCCTCAGCTGGTCAAACAGCTCCTCGACCCTTGGCTGCGGGTACCGGTTCTTGATCGTTACGTTGTTTAGTGCGCGATAGTCCACGCACATCCGCAGCTCCCCTGTCTTTTTCTTCACAAAGAGGACCGGTGCAGCGTAGGGTGACACCGACGGTCGGATGAACCCCTGCTCCGTCAGCTCCTCCAACTGCTTCTTCAGCTCACCCAGCTCATTATCGCTCATGCGATAAGCAGCTCGTACCGTTGGAGTTGCTCCCGGAACCAGATCAATTTTGTGGTCGATGTCCCGCTTCGGTGGTAAACCTTTTGGCAGCTCAGCAGGAAACATGTCACTGTAGCTGTCCAACACTCCCTTGACGCCTTCCGACAGCTCTGCTACAGGTGCTTTCTGCTGCTCTCCCTCCGGTTGCTTTGTCTCTGCTGCCAACACTTCCACCTCTTCAGCGGCTACCTTTTGCTGCATCCACACAAGGTACACTTGATCCCCCTTGTGCTGACAGCGCTTCAGCTGCACATAACTCAACTGCGGCACCTTGCCTGCCTTGGAGTCCTTCTCCTCTGCCCACAACGGCAAAATAATTTGCTCTCCGCATTTCTTCACTTTCACCTGGCTGCGCACCCAATCCACAGCAGGATTCCACCGGTGCAGCCAGTCACGCCCCAAAATGGCGTCGTAGGTGTCCATTGGGCACGTGCAAAAGTTCACATCGCAAGACAGCTTGCCCAGACGGATCCTTAGAGGCTTCAGAGGCAGTTCGCACTCCAGCTCCCCTTGCACCAACTTGGCCATAGTCGGCTTCCCGGGTAGCCGTGCAAGCCCCAACCTCTTTGCAAGCTCGTCGCTGAAGAATGAGTGCGACGCGCCGCAATCCAGTAACGCTTTAATCTGCCGGCGAGTCTGGCGCCCCTCGCCGTCCGCAGAACCAGCCGATAAAATTTCGGCTTTCAGGAGGATCCCCGGAACGCTCCCGCTTCCTTCGCTCCGCAGCAATACACTTGGCAGCTCCCTAGTTGTCAAAGGACTTTCGGGGCTGGTGTTCGCTGATGCGGACGAAGCTTTCCCAGCAGATGGCCACCCGCCACTCACTGCTGGTTGCCGTTTCCCTGCTGATTCTTCTTGCAGTCCTTCTTGTGGTGCCCGGGCTTCCCGCAGATCCAGCAGTTCCCACCACGCGGCTTGCTCTGCTGCTGGCCTCCTTGCACTGCGTTGATTTCCATGGGGTCAGCTTGTGAGTGCTGTGCTCGACGCTGAAATTTCTCTTGCTTCTCACGGAAACCCCCGTCGATGGTAGCGTAGCGCGTCAACGCGCTCAGCAGTGGATACCATCGCCTGGAACTCCGTGATTCCACTAAGTGCCAGCGTGCGCTGAATTTCTGTCTTCAAACCGTCATTGTACTTGTCTCCCATCTCCGGCTCGCTCATGTCGTTGATCTCCGAGCACAAAGCCAAGAAACGGCGTGTGTACTCTTGCACCGAGCCGATCTGCTTCAGCTGCTTTAGCTTGTTGCGCACGACCATGGAGGCGTTCACGAGATCAAATCGATCTCTGATGGCTTGCTCAAACTGCTCCCATGTCGTCGGCACGTGAGTTTCAGCTTGCCCCGCGCCTGACTGCCACAACATGGCATGTTGCACAGCTGCGTTCCTACCTCCACCTCGAGTGGCCAGCATATTCAGCTGCCTCCACCACTCCAATGGTGCTCCGCGTAGCAATGTCACCGCGAATGATACACGCACAGCATCGTCCTCTAGAGGGTGACCCAGAGCCCCAAAGTAGCTGTTCATCGTGAACAACGAGTTCCGAACGCTCGCTCCCTTGATAGAGGGATTGAACGCTTCCGGAGCCTTTGGCTTTGGTCTCGGCGGACTCCTTGACCGGGCCGCCCCAACCTGTCCAGCGTTAGTCCCGTCCCGCAAGTCAACCATCTGCCGATTGAGCCGCTCGTTCTCCAGCTTGAGGGCTCCCAGCTGCTCTACGATCTGCTGCAGGGCCTGCTCCATGGCTCTTGATATGTCTTAGCCACTGGAGATCCTTCGAAAAAATTTGGCAGCGTTTCGGCAGCAATCGAAAAATTTTCCGCAGCAATTCGGCAGTCCGGGACAAAAATCCAACGTCTTCGAAGTGCGTGGGAGTCACCCGTCGTCTCCCGTGCACGCACGGTAGGCCATGTGGACGCTCTGGAAATGTAGAATACTTCCAGAGGTTGGCTCGTGCGTTGGCTTCGAAGTCTGGTCCAACAATCTCCCTCTCGATCAGCCTCGACATTGTCCGGCGTAGTCCGTGCCTTTGCTCCTTGAAGTTTTGCGAGCTCTGGCAGCGCTTCCGCCCAATACGTGGCTCTGGCTCTGATACCAGATGTGAGAGTGGGTGCTCTCTAGAGATTTAGCCTTGGTGTGTGGGGGGAGCATAGTCGCAGCGGAAAGATAGACTTGGAGATTTCTGGAAGCCAGAGCTGGAAAATACAGGTTAATCAGATTGAACTGAGTACAGGGTATTTATACTGTCCGGCTGGCTAGCCCAGGCCTCAGCCTACTGCTTCCCTAGCTTGCTACGACAAGCTACTTGCACCTGAACTCGGTGCTCTGCTTGCACCTGAACCTGGTGCTCTACTTGCACCTAATGTCCAGTGCGAGAAGTCCCCGACTGTCGATCGTCGAGATCGACGGTCCTTGTGTCTCTCGGCGAGCCGCCGCATTGGTCGCGTATGTCTCGTGGCGGTGGGTGCGGTCGCCGTGTTGCGCACGCCACC
>SZWC01008515.1:63356-77373 GCA_023375785.1 Penium margaritaceum | reverse complement strand
TTCATGGTTTGGGCTTATTTAAGGTGTCTTGAGTTTGTTCCAGCTGTCTTTGCCTTGCTCCAGTTCTCTTGGGCTTACCCCAGCTGTTTTGGGCTTGCTCCAGTTGTCTTGGGCTTGCTCCAGTTGTCTTGGCTTTGCTCTAGTGTTCTTGGTCTTGCTCCAGTTTTCTTGGTCTTGTTCCAGTTTTCCCGGGCTTGCTCCAGATGTCTTGGGCATGTTCGAGTTGTGTTTGGCTTGCTCCAGTTCTCTTAGGCTTGCTCCACGAGTCTTGGATCTGCCCCAGTTGTCTTGGGCTTGCTCCAGTTGTCTTGGGCTTGCTCCAGTTGTCTTGGCACTGCTCTAGTTTTCTTGGCCTTACTCTAGTTGTCTTGGCCTTGCTCTCGTTGTGTCTTGGCCTAGATCCAAATGTATAGAACTTGCTCAAGTTGTCTTGGACTTGCTCCAGTTGTCTTGGCTTTGATCCAGCTGTCTTGGCCTTGCCCTAGTATTCTTTGGCCTACTCAAGTTGTTTTGGGCTCGCTCTAGTTGTATTGGGTTGGTCTAAGCTTTCTTGGCTTTGCTCCGGTTGTCTTGGCGTTTCTCCAGTTCTCTTCGGCTTGCTCCGGTTGTCTTTGCCTTGCTCCAGTTTTCTTGGCCTTGCTCTAGTTGTATTGGAATTGCTCCACTTGCTTTGGGCTAGCTCCAGCTGTCTTGGGCTTGCTCCAGTTTTCTTCGCCTTGCTCGAGTTGTATTGGCCTTGCCCCAGATGTGTTGGGCTTACCCCAGGTGTCTTGGGTATGTTCCAGTTGTCTTGTCCTTTCTCCAATTCTCTTGGGCTTACCCCAGTTGCTTTGGGCTTGCTCCAGTTGTCTTGGGCTTGCTCCAATTGTCTAAGCTTTGCTCAAGTAGTCTTGGCCTTGTTCCATCTGTTTTGGCCTTGCCCCAGTTGCCTCGGGCTTGCTCCAGTTGTCTTGGGCATGCGTCAGTTGTATTGGGTTTTCTTCAGTTGTCTTGGCCTTGCTCCAGCTGTATTGGCCTTACTCCAGTCATCTTGGGCTTGGTCCAATTGTCTTGGGGTTGCTCCAGTTGTCTCGGGCTTGGTCAAGTTGTCTTTGGCTATCTCCAGTTGTTTTGGCCTTGCTCTAGTTGTATTAGGCTTGTATCAGTTGTCTTGGGCTTGCTCAAATTGCCTTGGCTGTGCTCGTGTTACCTTTGGCTTCCTCCAGTTGTCTTTGGATTGCTCTAGTTGTTGTAGTCTTGCTCCAGCTATCTTGGGCTTGCTCCAGTTTTCTTGGCCTTCGTCCAGTTGTCTTGGGCTTGCTCCTGTTGTGTTGGGGTTGCCCCAGTCGTCTTGGGCTTGCTTTTAGGGTCTTGGACTTGCTCGAGTTGTCTTGAACCTGTCCAGTTTTATTGGGTTTGCTCCAGCTGTCTTGGCCTTGCTCTAGTTGTCTTGAGCTTGCTCTAGTTGTCTTGGCCTTGCTCCACTTGTCTTAGACTAGCTCCAGTTTTCTTGGGCTCGCTCCATTTTTCTTGGGCTTGCTCGAGTTGTCTTGGCATTGCTCCAATTGTCTTTGCCTTGCTCCAGTTGTCCTGAGCTTGCTCCAGACGTCTTGGGCTTGCTCCAGTTGTGTTTGGCTTGCTCTAGTTCTCTTAGGCTTGCTCCAGTTGTCTTGGACTAGCCCCTGTTGTCTTGGGTTTGCTCCCGTTGTCTTGGGCTTGCTCCAGTTGTATTTGCCGTGCTCCTGTTGTCTTTGGCTTCCTCCAGCTGTCTTGGCATAACGCCAGTTGTCTTGGCCTTGCTCCAGTTGTCTTGGCCTTGCTCTAGTTGTGTCTTGGCCTAGATCCAGCTGTATTGAGCAAGTTCAAGCTGTCTTTGGCTTGCTCCAGTTATCTTGGCTTTGATCCAGTTGTCTTGACCTTGCTCCAGTTGTTTTTGGCCTTCTCGAGTTGTCTTGGGCTTGCTTTAGTGTTATGGGGTTGCTCCAATTTTTCTTGGCCTTGCTCCAGTTGTCTTGGCCTTGCTCTAGTTGTCTTGGCCTTGCTCTAGTTGTCTTGGCCTTGCTCTAGTTGTCTTGGCCTTGCTCTAGTTGTCTTGGCCTTGCTCTAGTTGTCTTGGCCTTGCTCTAGTTGTCTTGGCCTTGCTCTAGTTGTCTTGGCCTTGCTCTAGTTGTCTTGGCCTTGCTCTAGTTGTCTTGGCCTTGCTCTAGTTGTCTTGGCCTTGCTCTAGTTGTCTTGGCCTTGCTCTAGTTGTCTTGGCCTTGCTCTAGTTGTCTTGGCCTTGCTCTAGTTGTCTTGGCCTTGCTCTAGTTGTCTTGGCCTTGCTCTAGTTGTCTTGGCCTTGCTCTAGTTGTCTTGGCCTTGCTCCACTTGTATCACTCTTGCATCAGTTATATTGGGCTTGCTCCATTTGTCTTGGCTTTGCTCCAGTTATCTTTGGTTTACTCCAGTTGTCTTTGGGTTGCTCCAGTGTTTTTAGCATTGCTCTAGCTTTCTTGGACTTGCTCCAATTGTATGGGGCTTGCTCCAGTTTTATTGGGCTTGCTCTAGTGGTCTTGGCTTCCTGCAGTTGTCTCCGGCTTGCTCCAGTTGTCCTCGGCTTGTCCCAGTTGTCTTGGGCTTGCTCGAGTTGTCTTGGCTCTGCTCTAGGTGTCTTGGGCATGCTCTAGATGTCTTGGCCTTGCTCTAGTTGTCTTGGGCATGCTTTAGTTGTCTTGGCCTTGCTCCAGTTGTCTTGGGCTTGCTCCAGTTGTCTTGGCCTTGCTCCATTTGTCTTGGCCTTGCCCTAGTTCAGTTGGGCTTGCCCCATATGTCTTGGGATTGCTCCTGTTGTCTTTGCCTTGCTCCAGTTTTCTTGGGCCTGCTCCAGTTGTCTAGGGCTTGCTCCAGTTGTCTTGGGCTTGCTCAAGTTGTCTTGGGCTTTCTCCAGTTTTCTTGACCTTACTCTAGTTATCTTGGCCTTGCTCCACTTATCTTGGGCTTGCTACAGTTGTCTTAGGCTTCGTGCTATTGTCTTGTTCTTGCTCCAGTTGTCTTGAGCTTGCTCCACTTGTCTTGTGCTTGCCCTAGTTGTCTTGGCCTTGATCCAGTTGTCTTGGCCTTGCTCCAGGTCTTTTGGGCTTGCTCTAGGTGTCTTGGGCTTGTTATAGTTGTCTTGGCCTTGCTCCAGTTGTCGTGGGCTTGCTTAAGATGTCTTGGCCTTGCTCAACGTGTCCTGGCCCTAATTCAGTTGTCTTTGGCTAGCTCCAGTTGTCTTGGGCTTGCCCCATTTTTCTTGAGCTTTCTCCAGTTTTATTGGCCTTGCTCAAGTTGTCTTCGCCTTGCTCTATTTGTATTGGGCTTGCTTCAGTTTTCTTTGGCTTGCTCCATTTGTCTTGGCCTTCCCATAGTTGTCTTGGACTCGCTTCAGTTGTCTTGGGCTTGCTCCAGTTCTCTTGGGCTTGCTCCAGTTGTCTTGGCCTTGCTCCATTTGTCGTGGCCTTGCTGTAGTTAGTTTTGGTCTGCTCAAAGTGTCTTAGGCTTGCTCCAGTTGTCTTGGCCTTGGTCCAGTTTTTTTGGACTTGCTTCAGTTGTCTTGGGCTTGCTCCAGTTTTCTTGCGCTTGCTGTAGGTTCCTTGGCCTTGTTCAAGTTTTTGTAGGCTTGCTCCTGTTGTATTGGGCTTGCCCCAGTTGTCTTGCGCTTGCTCCAGTTGTCTTCGGCTTGCTCTAGTTCTTTTCAGCTTGCTCCAGCTGTCTTCGCATTGCTCCAGTTGTCTTGGGGTTACTCCAGTTGTCTTGGGCTTGCTCTAGTTGTGTCTCAGCCGAGATCCAGTTGTATTGGGCCTGGCCAAGTCTTCTTGTGCTTGGTTCAGTTGTCTTGTCTTTGATCCAGTAATTTTGGCCTTGCTCCAATTGTGTTTGGCTTGTTCCAATTCTGTTAGGCTTGCTCCGGTTGTCTTGGATTTTCCCTAGTTGTCTTGGGATTGCTCCAATTGTCTAGGGCTTGCTCCAGTTGTTTTTGGCTTGCTCCAACTGTCTTGGCATTGCTCCAGTTGTCTTGGCCTTACTCTAGTAGTCTTGGCCTTTCTCTAGTTGTTTCTTGCCCTAGATCCAGTTGTATTGGGCCTGCTCAAGTTTTCTTGGCTGTGCTCTAGTTTTCTTGTCATTTCTCCAGTTACCTTGGGCTTGCTCCAATTGTTTTTTTCTTGCTCCAGTTGTCTTGGCCTTGCTCTAGTTGTCTTGGACTTGCTCCACTATTCTTGGGCTTGCTCCATCTGTCTTGGGCTTGCTCTTGTTGTACTGGCCTTGCTTCAGTTCTCTTGGCCTTGCCACAGATGGTTTGGGCTTACTTTAGGTGTCTTGAGTTTGTTCCAGTTGTCTTGGCCTTGCTCCATTTGTCTTGGGCTTGCCGCACTTGATTTGGGCTTGCTCCAGTTTTCTTGGGCTTGCTCCAGTTGTCTTGGCCTTGCTCGATTTGTTTTGGCCTTGTTCTAGTTGTCTTGGGCTTGCTCCAGTTGTCTTGGCCTTGGTCCAGTTTTTTTGGACTTGCTTCAGTTGTCTTGGGCTTGCTCCGATTGTCTTGGCTTTCCTCCTGTTATCTTTGGCTTGCTCCAGTTGTCTTTGGATTGCTCCAGTTTTTGTAGCCTTGCTCCAGCTATCTTGGACTTGCTCCATTTGTCTCGGGCTTGCTGTAGTTGTCTTGGGCTTGCTCCAGCTGTCTTGGCCTTGCTCTAGTTGTCTTGAGCTTGCTCCAGTTCTTGTGGCCTTGCTCCAGTTGTCTTGGACTTGCTCCAGTTGTCTTGGGCTTGCTCCATTTGTCTTGGGCTTGCCCGAGTTGTCTTGGAATTGCTCAAGTTGTCTTGACCTTGCTCAAGCTGTCTTGGGCCTGCTCCTACTGTCTTCGGCTTGCTCCAGTTGTCTTGGCTTTGCTCAAGTTGTCTTGGCCTTGCTCCAGTTGTCTTGGAACTGCTCTAGTTGTCTTCAGCTTGCTTCAGTTGTCTTGGCCTTTTTCCAGTTTTCTTGGTCTTGCTCCAGCTGTCTTGGGCTTGCTCCACATGTCTTTTGCTTGCTCTAGTTGTGTTTGGCTTGCTCCAGTTCTCTTAGGCTTGCTCCAGTTGTGTAGGACTTGTCCCAGTTGTCTTGTGCTTGCTCTCGTTTTCTTGGGCTTGCTCCAGTTGTCTTGGTGTTTCTCCTGTTGTCTTTGGCTTGCTCCAGGTGTTTTGGCATAGCTCCAGTTGTCTTGGCCTTGCTTTAGTTGTCTTGGCCTTGCTATAGTTGTGTCTTGGCCTAGATCCAGTTGTATTGGGCTTGCTCAAGTTGTCTTGGGCTTCATCCAGTTATCTTGACTTTGATCTAGAGATTGTACTTGCTCCAGTTGTTTTTGGCCTACTCAAGTTGTCTTGGGCTTGCTCTAGTATTTTTGGGTTGTTCCAAGTTTTCTTGGCTTTGCTCCACTTGTCTTGGCATTGCTCTTGTTCTCTCCGGCTTGCTCCAGTTGTCTCGGCCTTGCTTTAGTTTTCTTGGACTTGCTTCAGTTGCCTTGGGCTTGCTCCAGCTTTCTTGGGCTTGCTCTAGTTTTCTTGGCCTTGCTCCAGTTGTCTTGGCCTTGCCCGAGTTGTTTTGGGCTTACTTCAGCTGTCTTGGGTTTGTTCTAGTTGTATTTCCCTTGCTCCAGTTGTCTTGGACTTGCTCCAGCTGTCTTGGGCTTGTTCTAGTTGTATTTCCCTTGCTCCAGTTGTCTTGGACTTGCTCCAGCTGTCTTGGGCTTGTTCTAGTTGTATTTCCCTTGCTCCAGTTGTCTTGGACTTGCTCCAGCTGTCTTGGGCTTGTTCTAGTTGTATTTCCCTTGCTCCAGTTGTCTTGGACTTGCTCCAGCTGTCTTGGGCTTGTTCTAGTTGTATTTCCCTTGCTCCAGTTGTCTTGGACTTGCTCCAGCTGTCTTGGGCTTGTTCTAGTTGTATTTCCCTTGCTCCAGTTGTCTTGGACTTGCTCCAGCTGTCTTGGGCTTGTTCTAGTTGTATTTCCCTTGCTCCAGTTGTCTTGGACTTGCTCCAGCTGTCTTGGGCTTGTTCTAGTTGTATTTCCCTTGCTCCAGTTGTCTTGGACTTGCTCCAGCTGTCTTGGGCTTGTTCTAGTTGTATTTCCCTTGCTCCAGTTGTCTTGGACTTGCTCCAGCTGTCTTGGGCTTGTTCTAGTTGTATTTCCCTTGCTCCAGTTGTCTTGGACTTGCTCCAGCTGTCTTGGGCTTGTTCTAGTTGTATTTCCCTTGCTCCAGTTGTCTTGGACTTGCTCCAGCTGTCTTGGGCTTGTTCTAGTTGTATTTCCCTTGCTCCAGTTGTCTTGGACTTGCTCCAGCTGTCTTGGGCTTGTTCTAGTTGTATTTCCCTTGCTCCAGTTGTCTTGGACTTGCTCCAGCTGTCTTGGGCTTGTTCTAGTTGTATTTCCCTTGCTCCAGTTGTCTTGGACTTGCTCCAGCTGTCTTGGGCTTGTTCTAGTTGTATTTCCCTTGCTCCAGTTGTCTTGGACTTGCTCCAGCTGTCTTGGGCTTGTTCTAGTTGTATTTCCCTTGCTCCAGTTGTCTTGGACTTGCTCCAGCTGTCTTGGGCTTGTTCTAGTTGTATTTCCCTTGCTCCAGTTGTCTTGGACTTGCTCCAGCTGTCTTGGGCTTGTTCTAGTTGTATTTCCCTTGCTCCAGTTGTCTTGGACTTGCTCCAGCTGTCTTGGGCTTGTTCTAGTTGTATTTCCCTTGCTCCAGTTGTCTTGGACTTGCTCCAGCTGTCTTGGGCTTGTTCTAGTTGTATTTCCCTTGCTCCAGTTGTCTTGGACTTGCTCCAGCTGTCTTGGGCTTGTTCTAGTTGTATTTCCCTTGCTCCAGTTGTCTTGGACTTGCTCCAGCTGTCTTGGGCTTGTTCTAGTTGTATTTCCCTTGCTCCAGTTGTCTTGGACTTGCTCCAGCTGTCTTGGGCTTGTTCTAGTTGTATTTCCCTTGCTCCAGTTGTCTTGGACTTGCTCCAGCTGTCTTGGGCTTGTTCTAGTTGTATTTCCCTTGCTCCAGTTGTCTTGGACTTGCTCCAGCTGTCTTGGGCTTGTTCTAGTTGTATTTCCCTTGCTCCAGTTGTCTTGGACTTGCTCCAGCTGTCTTGGGCTTGTTCTAGTTGTATTTCCCTTGCTCCAGTTGTCTTGGACTTGCTCCAGCTGTCTTGGGCTTGTTCTAGTTGTATTTCCCTTGCTCCAGTTGTCTTGGACTTGCTCCAGCTGTCTTGGGCTTGTTCTAGTTGTATTTCCCTTGCTCCAGTTGTCTTGGACTTGCTCCAGCTGTCTTGGGCTTGTTCTAGTTGTATTTCCCTTGCTCCAGTTGTCTTGGACTTGCTCCAGCTGTCTTGGGCTTGTTCTAGTTGTATTTCCCTTGCTCCAGTTGTCTTGGACTTGCTCCAGCTGTCTTGGGCTTGTTCTAGTTGTATTTCCCTTGCTCCAGTTGTCTTGGACTTGCTCCAGCTGTCTTGGGCTTGTTCTAGTTGTATTTCCCTTGCTCCAGTTGTCTTGGACTTGCTCCAGCTGTCTTGGGCTTGTTCTAGTTGTATTTCCCTTGCTCCAGTTGTCTTGGACTTGCTCCAGCTGTCTTGGGCTTGTTCTAGTTGTATTTCCCTTGCTCCAGTTGTCTTGGACTTGCTCCAGCTGTCTTGGGCTTGTTCTAGTTGTATTTCCCTTGCTCCAGTTGTCTTGGACTTGCTCCAGCTGTCTTGGGCTTGTTCTAGTTGTATTTCCCTTGCTCCAGTTGTCTTGGACTTGCTCCAGCTGTCTTGGGCTTGTTCTAGTTGTATTTCCCTTGCTCCAGTTGTCTTGGACTTGCTCCAGCTGTCTTGGGCTTGTTCTAGTTGTATTTCCCTTGCTCCAGTTGTCTTGGACTTGCTCCAGCTGTCTTGGGCTTGTTCTAGTTGTATTTCCCTTGCTCCAGTTGTCTTGGACTTGCTCCAGCTGTCTTGGGCTTGTTCTAGTTGTATTTCCCTTGCTCCAGTTGTCTTGGACTTGCTCCAGCTGTCTTGGGCTTGTTCTAGTTGTATTTCCCTTGCTCCAGTTGTCTTGGACTTGCTCCAGCTGTCTTGGGCTTGTTCTAGTTGTATTTCCCTTGCTCCAGTTGTCTTGGACTTGCTCCAGCTGTCTTGGGCTTGTTCTAGTTGTATTTCCCTTGCTCCAGTTGTCTTGGACTTGCTCCAGCTGTCTTGGGCTTGTTCTAGTTGTATTTCCCTTGCTCCAGTTGTCTTGGACTTGCTCCAGCTGTCTTGGGCTTGTTCTAGTTGTATTTCCCTTGCTCCAGTTGTCTTGGACTTGCTCCAGCTGTCTTGGCCTTGCTCTTGTAGTCTTGGGCTTGCTCCAGGTGTCTTGGGCTTGCTCCAGTTGTCTTGGCCTTGCTCCAGTCTTTTTGGGCTTCCTCCAGTTTTCTTGGGCTTGCTCCAGTTTTCTTGGGCTTGCTCCAGGTTTCTTGGCCCTCTTCTAGGTGTCCTAGGCTTACTCGAGTTGTCTTGGTCTTAACCCAGTTGTCTTGGGCTTGCTCCAGTTGTCTTTGGATTGCACCATTGTCTTGGCCTTGCTCTTGTAGTCTTGGGCTTGCTCAATCTGTCTTGGCCTTGCCCTTGATGTCTTGGGCTTGCTCCAGTTGTCTTGGGCTTGCGTCAATTGTCTGGGGCTTGCTCCAGTTGTCTTGGCCTTGCTCCAGCTATCTTGGCCTTGCTCCTGTTGTTTTGCCCTTGCTCCAGGTATGCTGGCCTTGCTCCATTTCTTTTGGGCTTGCACCAGTTGTCTTGGGCTTGCTCCTGTTATCTTGGCCTTGCTCCAGTTGTCCTGGCCTTACTTAAGTTGTCCAGGGCATGGTCCACTTGTCTTGGGCTTGCTCCAGTTGTCTTGGGCTTGCTTCTGCTGTCTTGGGCTTTCTCCAGTTGTCTTAGGCTTGTTTCATCTGTGTTGGCCTTGCTCCAGTTGTATGAGGCTTGCTCCTGTTGTCTTGGGCTTGCTCTAGTTGGCTTGGCCTTGCTCTAGTCATCTTTGGCTTCCTCCAGTTGTTTAGGGCGTGGTCCACTTGTATTTGTCTTGCTCGATTTGTCTTAGGATTGTTCTAGCTGTCTAGGGCTTGCTATAGTTGTCTTGGGCTCGCTCCAAGCATCTTAGCCTTGCTCCAATTGTACCAGGCTTGCTCCAGTTGAATTGGGCTTGCTCCAGTTGTCGTTGGCTCTCTCCAGTTGTCTTAGCCTTGCTCCAGCTGTCCAAGACATGCTCTAGTTGTCTCGAGCTTGCTTCAATTCTCATAGGCTTGCTTCATTTGTCTTGGCCTTGCTCCAGTTGTCTTTGCCTTGCTCCAGTTCTCTTGGCCTTGCTCCAGGTGTCTTGGGATTGCTCCTGTTCTCTTGGCCTTCCTCAAGTTGTAATGGACTTTATCCAATTGTCTTGGGCTTGTTCTAGTTGTCTTGGCCTTGCTCCAGTTGTTTTGGGCTTGCTATAGGTATCTTGGGCTTGCACCAGTTTTCTTGGCATTGCTCCAGTTTTCTCAGGCTTGCTCCTGTTCTTTTAGGTTTTACTCTAGTTCTTTTTGGCTTGCTCTTGTTGTCTTGGCATTGCTTCAGTTGTCTTATGCTTGCTCCAGATGTCTTGGGCTTTCCATAGTTGTCTTGGGTTTGATCCGGTTGTCTTGAGCTTGCTCCAGTTGTCTTGGCCTTGCTCCAGTTGTCTTGGGTTTTCTCTAGCTGTCTTGGACTTGCTCCAGTTTTATTGGCCTTGCTCCAGTTGTCTTGGTCTTGCTCCAGTTGTCTTGGCCTTGCTCCAAGTGTCTTGGGCCTACTCGAGTTGTCCTGGGCTTGCTCCAGTTGCCTTGGCCTTGCTCCAGTTGTCTTGGGCCTGGTCCAGTTGTCTTGGACCCGCTCCATTAGTCTTGGGCTTGCTCCAGTTTTCTTGCCCTTGCTCCAGTTGTCTTGGGATTGCTCCAGTTGTATTGGGCTTGCTCCACTTCTCTTGGCCTTGCTTCAGTTGTCTTGGACTTGCTCCAGTTGTCTTGGGCTTGCTCCACTTCTCTT
Source organism: Penium margaritaceum (assembly GCA_023375785.1). Lineage (NCBI taxonomy): Eukaryota > Viridiplantae > Streptophyta > Zygnematophyceae > Desmidiales > Peniaceae > Penium > Penium margaritaceum. The sequence goes on along the minus strand of SZWC01008515.1, from coordinate 67,357 downwards.
GGCCTTGCTTCAGTTGTCTTGGACTTGCTCCAGTTGTCTTGGGCTTGCTCTAGTTGTCTTGGGCTTGCTCGAGTTGCCTTGGGCTTGCTCCAGTTGTCTTGGCCCTGCTACAGGCTTTTTGGGCTTGTACCATGTGTCTTGGACTTGCTCCAATTGTCTAGGCCTTGGTCCAGTTTTCTTGGACTTGCTCCAGTTGCCTTGTGCTTGCTCTAGTTGTCTTTGGCTTGCTCCAGTTTTCTTGGCCTTGGTCAAATTGTCTTAGGCTTGCTCTACTTGTCTTGCGTTGCCCTGATTGTCTTGGGCTTGCTCCAGCTGTTCTGGGCTTGCTCCAGTTTTCTCTTCCTTGCTCCAGTTGCCTTGGGCTTGCTCCAACTGTATTAGCCTTGTTCCAATTGTCTTGGCCTTGCTCCATTTGTCTTGGCCCTGATCCAGTTGTCTTGGCCTTGCTTCAGTTGTCTTCGCCTTGCTCAAGATGTCTCGGGCTTTCTCTAGTTGTCTTGGGCTTGCTCCAATTTTCTTCGGCTTGCTTCAGTTTTCTTGGGCTTGCTTCAGTTGTATTGGCCTTGCTTCAGTTGTCTGGGGCTTGCTCCTGTTGTCTCTTCCTTGCTCAAGTTGTTTGGCCTTGCTCCAGTTGTCTTGGACTTGCTCCAGCTGTGTTGGACTTGCTTCAATTGTTTTGAGCTTGCTCCAGTTGTCTTGGGCTTGCTCCAGGTGTGCTGATCTTGCTCCAGTTGATTTGGGCTTGCTCCACTTGTCTTGGGCTTGCTCCAGTTGTATTGGGTTTGCTCTAGTTGTCTTGGGCTTGCTCCGGTTGTCTTGGGCTTGCTCCAGTTGTTTTGACCTTGCTCGAGTTGTACCATGCTTGCTCCAGTTGTCTTCGGCTTGCCCTAATTGTTTTAGGCTTCCTCAATTTGTCTTGGCCTTGCTCCACTTGTCACGGGCTTGCTACAAGTGGCTTGGCCTTGCTCCAGTGCTTTTGGCCTTGCTCCAGTTGTCTTGGCCTTGCTCCAGTTGTCTTGGGCTTGCTCCAGTTGTCTTGGGCTTGCTCCAGTTGGCTTGGCCTTGCTCCAGTTGTCTTGGCCCTGATCCAATTGTCTTTGGTATGTTCATGTTGTCGTGGGATCGATGCAGTTGTCTTGCGATTGCTCCATTTTGGCCTTGCTCCAGTTGTTTTAGGGTTGCCACAGTTTTTCATGGGCTTGCTCTAGTTGTCTTGGCCTTGCTCAAGTTATTTTGGCCTTGCTCTAGTTGTTTTTGGCTTGCTCCAGGTGTATTTGGCTTGCTCCAGTTGTCTTCGCCTTGCTTAAGTTGTCTCAGGTTTGCTACAGTTGTCTTGGGCTTGCCCCAGATGTCTTCGGCTTACTCCAGTTGTCTTGGGCTTTCTCCAGTTGTCTTGGCCTTGATCCAATTGTCCCGGGCTTGCTCCATCTGTTTTGGCCTTGCCCTAGCTGTTTTGGCCTTCTTCCAATCTTATTGGCCTTGCTCTGGTTGTCTTTGCCTTGTTCTAGTTGTCTTGGGCCTGCTCCAGTTGTCTTGGGCTTGCTTTAATTGTCTTCGGCTTGCTCCAGTTGTCTTGGGCTTGCTTTAATTGCAGTGGCCTTGCTCCTGTTGTCTTGGGCTTGCTCCAGTTGTCTTTGGCTTTCTTCATTTGTCTTGGTCTTGGTCCAGCTGTCTTGGCCTTGCTGCAGTTTTCTTGGGCTTGCTCCAGTTGTCTTGGGCTTGCTCCAGTTGTCTTGGGCTTGTTCCACTTGTGTTGGCCTTGCTCCAGTTGTCTTGGCCTTGCTCCAGTTGTTTTAAGCTTGATCCAGGTGTCTTGGCGTTGCTCCTATTATCGTTGGATTGCTCCAGTTGTCTTTGGCTTGCTCCAGTTGTCTTTGCCTTGCGCCAGCTGTCTTGGACTTGCTCTAGTTGTCTAGGGCTTGCTTCAGTTGTCTTGGGGTTTCTCTAGTTGTCTTGGGCTTGCTTCAGTTTTATTGGCCTTGCTCCAGTTTTACTGTCCTTGCTCTAGTTGTTTTGGAATTGCTCCAGGTCTCGCGGGCTTGCTCCAGTTCTCTTGGCCTTGCTCTAGTTTTCTTGGGCTTGCTCCAGTTGTCTTGGGCTTGCTCCAGTTGTCTTGGGCTTGCTCCTTTTGTCTTGGCCTTGTTACATATTTGTCAGTTTACTTATTTGTCATTTGACATATTTATCTCTCTACATATTTGTCATCCTATATACTTTGTCAATTTCTATAATTGTCAACTTACATATTTCACATCTTATATTTTTGTCATTTCACATATTTTTCAATTTTCCCATTCGTCATTTTTTACATTTGTCATTTGGTACGTTTTTCATTTGACATATTTGTCACTTTATGGATTTGTCATTTTACATACTTGTCTGTTTATATCTTTGTACATTTTGATAAATGTTTTCTTCCGTATGTTTTCCATTTCATATGTTTGTCATTTTATATATCTTTAACTCTATGAATTGGTCATGGTACATAGTTGTCATTTTACATATTTGTCACTTAACATCTTTTTCAATTTACATATTTGTCATTTTACATATCTTTTCATTTCATACAGTTGTCATTTTGTATATTTGTCACGCTACATATGTTTAATTTCATACATTTTTCATTTTCCAAACTTGACATTTTATGTATTGTCATTTCAGATATTTTTTTGTTTAACATATTTGTCATTTTATATACTGGTCAAAATACATACTTGAAACTTCATATATGTGTCATTTTCCATACTTGTCCTTTTAAATATTTTTCAATTTAAAATTTATATGTTTTGATTTCACATATTTGGCTTTTTATATGTTCGTCATGTTATATGTTTGTGATAGAATAACTTGTCATCTTTAACATGTGTAATTTTCCGTATAAGTCATTTGAATATTTAATGTTTATGATTTGTCATTTAATACATTTATATGTTTCCAAAATTTTAGTTCATATGTTTTCTCTTCATTTATTCGAAATTTTATATATTAGTCATTTTAAGTAGTTGTCATTTTGCATATTTTCCGTTTCATATATTTGTCTGCTTAGGTATTTTTCATCGTATATATTTGTCATTTTACAAAAATGTCATTTTCCATAACTGTCATTTCTAATTGTGTTCATTTTACATTTCTGACGTTCATATTCTTTTCATTTGACATTCTTTTCATTTTACATATTTGTCATCTTGTAGATTTGTCAATTTACACATTTGTCATTTTGCATAGTTGTCTATTCACATGTTTTTGATTCTAAATATGCCATTGTGCATGTTCGCCATTTGATATGTTTTTAATTTTACATATTTGTCATTTTTCATATTTGTCAATCTATATATTTGTGATTCTACATATTTTTTATTTTACATATTTTCACTTCATACATTTTTCATTCCAGAAATCATATATATTTAAATATTTGACATTATTCAAAATCTTGATTTTAAACATTTGCCATTTTACATGTTTTGCATTTTATATACTTGTCATTTTATATATTTGTTATTTTAAATATGAATAACATATAAATATTGTAAAAACCTTTCATTTTAAATATTTATAATCATACATATTTGTCATTTGAAAAAATTGCCCTTGTACCCATGTGTCATTTGGTTTCAACATCATTGGAAGTATTTGTCACTTCATATATTTGTTATTTTATGTATTAGTCGATATAAATATTTGTCATTTTATGTATTAGTAATTTTACATATTTGTTAATTTATATGTCTGTCATTATAAAGTTTTTTCATGTTACATATTTATCATTCTATGTTTTTGTCATTTTAAATATGTTGTCATTTTACATATTTGTCATCTTATATATTTGTCATTTTACCTATTTTTTATATTCTTTATTTGTCATTTGAAGTATTTGTCATTTTTTATACCTGTCTTTTTATTCATTTGTCTTTTTATATGTCTGTCATGTTATATATATGTGTCATTTTGTATATTCTTCATTCTATATCCAGTTGTCATGGTCTTACTCCAGTTGTCTT
>SZWC01008515.1:38927-57427 GCA_023375785.1 Penium margaritaceum | reverse complement strand
AGGTGGGCTCCAGTAAGCCTCCTAGAAGCTTCCTGTCCCAGTTTTAGCCACAAAGAAAATTGCGGACGTCGCGGGGTTTGAACCCGCCACCTCTGGTTTGAGACTCCGGTGCCTAATCAACCAAGCCAAAAAGGTATGGTTCCTATGATGAGGCACAGGGGACATACCCATTATGGGCAGTGCATTCCTGGCCCATCTCAGAACAGACCAAGGGGACATACTCCATAGAGCAGTGCATGCCTTGTCTGTATGTGTAACAAAGTGCCCCTCTTTTTCTGGCATACTCGGGGTCTCACCTGGGTTTGGGGTGCACTCGGGGTATTTTCCGTTTATCGGAAATACGTCTGGAGGTCCGGCTCGACCCCAACGGCTCGCGGATGCGAGGGGAGGAGGAGCGAGCAAGCGAGCGACGACGTGAGGATCACGTCGTCGCTGGGGGGGGGGCTTCGCTCGCAACCTCGCGAGCGTGTTCCGAACACGCAACGTGCAGTTGCGTATCGCCCTCTCGGCGAGTGGTGTGATGGTGACGCCACCCGCCGAGGGGCTGTTTTGGCGGACAGCCCCGACACGTGCGCGGTCAACGGCAACAGTAAATACGGTAGCTGCGACCGCGTGATGGTCGCAGCACTCTCGGTGGCGTGCGCAACACGACGACCGCACCCACCGCCGCGAGACATACGCGACCAACTCGGCGGCTCGCCAAGAGACAAGATCGATCGTCGATCTCGACGATCGACGGCCGGGGGCTTCTCGCACAAAGCACTAGGTGCAAGTAGGGCACCGAGTTCAGGTGCAAGTAAGACACCTAGTACAGGTGCAAGTAGCTTTTTGTAGCAAGCTAGAACAGCAGTAGGCTGAGGCCTGGGCTAGCCAGCCGGACAGTATAAATACTCTGTACTTAGTTCAATCTCATTAACCTGTATTTTCCAGCTCTGGCTTCCTAAAATCTCCAAGTCTATCTTTCCGCTGCGACTATGCTCTCCACACACCAAGGCTTAATCTCCAGAGAGCACCCACTCTCACATCTGGTATCAGAGCCAGAGCCACGCGTTGGGCAAAAGCGCTGCCGGAGCTCGCAAAACTTCAAGGAGCGAAGGCACAGACTACGCCGGAGAACGTCGAGGCTGATCAAGAGGGAGATTGCTGGACCAGACTTCGAAGCCAACGCACGAGCCAACCTCTGGAAAATATTCTACATTTCCAGAGCGTCCACACAGCCTACCGTGCGCGTGCGGGAGACGACGGGTGACTCCCACGCATTTCGAAGACCTCAGGTTTTCATCCCGGATTGCCGAATTGCTGCCGGATTTTTTTTCGATTGCTGCCGAAACGCTGCCAATTTTTTTCGAAGGATCTCCAGTGGCTAAAATCTATCTAGAGCCATGGAGCAGGCCCTGTAGCAGATCATAGACCAGCTGGGAGCCCTCAAACTGGAGAACGAGCGGCTCAATTGGCAGATGGCTGACCTGCGGAACGGGACTGGCACTGGACAGGTTGGGGCGGCCCGGTCAAGGAGTCCGCCGAGACCCAAGCCAAAAGCTCCGGAAGCGTTCAATCCCTTTGTCAAGGGAGCGAGCGTTCGGACCTGGTTTTTTGCGATGAACAGCTACTTTGGGGCTCTGGGTCACCCTCCAGAGGACGATGCTGTGCGTGTGTCATTCACGATGACATTGCTACGCGTAGCAGCATTGGAGTGGTGGCCACTCAAGGTGGAGGTGGGAACGTAGCTGTGCAACATGCCGTGTTGTGGCAGCCAGGCGCGGGGCAAGCTGAAGCTCGCGTGCCGACTACATGGGAACAATTCGAGCAAGCCATCAGAGATCAATTTGATATCGTGAACGCCTCCATGGTCGCACGCAACAAGCTGAAGCAGCTGAAGCAGATCGGCTCGGTGCAGGAGTACACACGTAGTTTTTTGGCGTTGTGATCGGAGATCGACGACATGAGCGAGCCGGAGATGGCGGACAAATACCATGACGGCTTGAAGGCAGAAATTCAGCGCACGCTGGCACTCAGTGGAATCACGGAGTTCCAGGCGATGGTAGCCACTGCTGAGCGCGTTGACGCATTACGCTACCATCGAGGGGGTTTCCGTGAGAAGCAAGAGAATTTTCAGCGTCGAGCACAGCACCAACAAGCTGACCCCATGGGGATCGACGCAGAGCAAGGAGGCTAGCAGCAGAGCAAGCCGCGTGGTGGGAACTGTTGGATCTGCGGGAAGCCTAGGCACCACAAGAAGGACTGCAAGAAGAAGCAGCAGGGAAACGGCAACCAGCAGTGAGTGGCGGGCGGCCATCTGCTGGGAAAGCTTCGTCCGCATCAGCGAGCACCAGCCCTGAAAGTCCTTCGACAACTAGGGAGCTGCCAAGTGTATTGCTGCGGAGCAAAGGAAGCGGGAGCGTTCCGGGAATCCTCCTGAAAGCCGAAATTTTATCGGCTGGTTCTGCGGACGACGAGGGGCGCCATACTCGCCTGTAGATTAAAGCATTGCTCGATTGCGGCGCGTCGCACTTGTTCTTTAGCGACGAGCTTGCAAAGAGGTTGGGGCTTGCACGGCTACCCGGGAAGCCAACTACAGCCAAGTTGGTGCACGGGGAGCTGGAGTGCGGATTGCCTCTGAAGCCTCTGCGGATGTGTCTGGGCAAGCTATCGTGCAATGTGAACTTTCACACGTGCCCAATGGATACCTACGACACCATTTTGGGGCGTGACTGGCTGCACCGGTGGAATCCTGCTGTGGATTGGGTGCGCAGCCAGGTGAAAGTGAAGAAATGCGGAGAGCAAATTATTTTGCCGTTGTGGGCAGAGAACAAGGACTCTAAGGCAGGCAAGGTGCCGCTGTTGAGTTACGTGCAGCTGAAGCGCTGTCAGCGCAAGGGGGATCAAGTGTACCTTGTGTGGATGCAGCAAAAGGTAGCAGCTGAAGAGGTGGAAGTGTTGGCAGCAGAGACAAAGCAACCGGAGGGAGAGCAGCAAAAAGCACCTATAACAGAGCTGTCGGAAGGCGTCAAGGGAGTGTTGGAAAGTTACAGCGACGTGTTTCCTGCTGAGCTGCCAAAAGGTTTACCACCAAAGCAGGACATTGACCACAAAATTGATCTGGTTCCGGGGGCAACTCCAACGGTACGAGCTGCTTATCGCATGAGCCATAATGAGCTGGGTGAGCTGAAGAAGTAGTTGGAGGAGCTGACAGAGCAGGGGTTCATCAGACCGTCGGTGTCACCTTACGCTGCACCGGTCCTCTTTGTGAAGAAAAAGACAAGGGAGCTGCGGATGTGTGTGGACTATCGCGCACTGAACAACGTAACGATCAAGAACCGGTACCCACTGCCAAGGGTCGAGGAGCTGTTTGACCAGCTGAGGGGAGCGCAGTTCTTCAGCAAGATTGACTTGCGCTCGGGGTACCATCAGATCCGGATTGCGGAGCAGGATGTGGAGAAGACGGCGTTCCGGATGCGGTACGGTCATTTCGAGTACCTCGTGATGCCGTTTGGGTTGACAAACGCTCCTACAACGTTCATGAGCCTCATGAACAGGATCTTCCACCCTTAATTGGACCAGTTCGTGGTGGTGTTCCTTGACGACATCCTAATCTACTCCCGAACTCCGGAAGAGCATCAGCAACATCTACAGCAGGTATTGGAAATTCTTCGGAGAGAGAAGTTGTTTGCAAAGCTCTCCAAGTGTGAATTCAAGAAAGGGGAGGTGGAGTTCCTTGGGCACATCGTCAGCGGCAAGGGTCTCCGCATGGACCCAAAAAAGGTGGAAGCAGTGAAGCAGTGGCCGACACCAAAGTGCGTGCGTGACATCCAGGTATTCCTGGGGTTTGTCAACTACTACCGGAAATTCATCGGAGGGTACGCAGAAAAGGGTGCGCCGCTGACTCAGCTGCTGAGGAAGGATCACCAGTGGGAATGGGGCGATCAGGAGCAGAAGAGCTTCAACGAGCTCAAGACTGCAATGTGTGACGCTCCGGTCCTGGTGCATCCAGATTCATCCAAGGAGTACGTCATGGCGATGGACGCAAGCGACTATGCCATTGGGGCGGTACTGATGCAGGATCACGGGAAAGGACCGCAGCCGATTGCGTACGCGTCTCGCAAATTGCGAGGTACGGAGCTAAACTAAGCAATCCATGAAAAGGAGATGCTGGCGGTGATCCACGCGTTCAAGCACTGGAGGTGCTACCTCGAGTCGCGGCGCTGTGTGGTCTTCACGGACCATTACGCCCTGAAGTACCTGAAGACGCAGCCAAATCTTAGTCGCCGACAAACTCGATGGATGGAGTTTCTTGAGGGGAGTTTTGACTACGAGACCCGGTACAAGCCTGGGAAGGTGAACCCGGCAGATCCTCTGTCGCGGAGGCCGGACTTGAGCCTCAATGCCATCTCAGTGCTGATGGGATCTCCAGTCATGCATAGCCTGTCCAAGCACGGCTATGGCGTGGACAGTGAGTTCACGGGTAGTGCGCTGAAAGACGCCACGTGGGATGGAGTGTATTGGCGAAGGAGTCAAGAGCGGAGGATTTTCGTGCCGGACTATATGCCATTGAAGTAGTTGTTGTTGGAGGAGGCGCATGACACCCACTACTCGGGTCACTTCGGCTTCGACAAGACACTGAAAGCCTTGACACGTCAATACTGGTGGTCGTCAATGGCGACTAATTGCAAGAGGTTTGTGAGCAGCTGCGATGTATGCCAACGCATCAAGGCGCGGAGGACCAAGCCACCAGGGGAGCTGCAGCCATTTCCTGTATCAGAGAGGCCATGGATAGACATCTCCCTCGACTTCATTGGCGGGTTGCCTGTGACGCAGCAAGGCAACAACACGGTGTTGGTGGTGGTGGACCGGTTCTCCAAGATGGCACACTTCATTGCATGTCCTGAGAGCATCACAGCTGACGGGACAGCTCAACTCCTCCTCAATCATGTCATCAAGCTGCATGGAGTGCCGCAGTCGGTGGTCTCAGATCGCGATCCACGATTCACTTCGCGATTCTGGAGAGATCTCATGGAGAAGCTGGGCACGCGAGTGCAGCTGACCACAGCATACCACCCACAGAGTGATGGGCAGACAGAGCGCACGAACCAGACATTAGAGCAGCTGCTCTGGAGCATGGTCCCACGGGACGGAGAGGGTTGGGAGGAGAAGCTCGGAGTGGCAGAATTTGCCTACAACTCAGTGGTGTCAGCATCAACAGGAAAGTCACCGTTTGAGGTGGTCTATGGCCACCAGCCACTGAGCCCAGCCGCCCTTGCTACGGCAACATCTCTTCCGGCGGTGCAGTAGATTACGGAAGGGTTTGCCACCACTTGGGACGTGGTGCGGCAACGGCTGTTGAAGGCACAAAAGCAGCAGAAGCGGCAGGCTGATAAGCATCGCTCTGCGGAGGAATTCCAAGTGGGAGATCACGTAATGCCAAACTCTGAAAACCTACAGCTGATAGGAGTGGGGAGTCCCAAGCTGAAACCGCAATGGGTGGGTCCGTTCCGCATTCTGGAGAAACGGTCGGCCGTTTCATACAAGCTGGAGCTGCCAGCTCACTACACCATCCATCCGATGTTCCACATCTCCTTGCTTCGTGCCTATCGCGACCCGAACACCATCTTCCAGGGTCGCGGTATAGCTCCACCTCCTACTGTCCAGGTTGAAGGAAGTGAGGAGTTTGAGGTGGAGAAGATTCTGGCGAACCGCCAGAGGGGACGACGGCGCGAGTTTCTGGTGCAGTGGAAGGGGTACCCGGCAGAGCACAACTCTTGGGAACCAGAGGCGAACTTCCATGTCGGGGGTACCAACACTGTTCTCCAGGAGTACCTCAGGCGCGCCGGGACGTCGCGCCTCCGACGGGGGGGGGGGGTGAATGTAACAAAGTGCCCCTCTTTTTCTGGCATACTCGGGGTCTCGCCTGGGTTTGGGGTGCACTCGGGGTATTTTCCGTTTATTGGAAATACGTCCGGAGGTCCGGCTCGACCCCAACGGCTTGCGGATGCGAGGGGAGGAGGAGCGAGTGAGCGAGCGAAGACGTGAGGATCACGTCGTCGCTGGGGGGGGGGGCTTTGCTCGCAACCTCGCGAGCGTGTTCGGAACACGCAATGCGCAGTTGCGTATCGCCCTCTCGGCGAGTGGCGTGATGGTGACGCCACCCGCCGAGGGGCTGTTGCGGCGGACAGCCCTGACACCGTGCGCGGTCAACGGCGACAGTAAATACGGTAGCTGCAACCGCGAGACGGTCGCAGCACTCTCGGTGGCGTGCGCAACACGGCGACCGCACCCACCGCCGCGAGAGATACGCGACCAACGCGGCGGCTCGCCGAGAGACAAGATCGACCGTCGATCTCGACGATCGACGGCCGGGGGCTTCTCGCACAAGGCACTAGGTGCAAGTTGGGCACCAAGTTCAGGTGCAAGTAGGACACCTAGTACAGGTGGAAGTAGATTTTTGTAGCAAGCTAGAACAGCAGTAGGCTGAGGCCTGGGCTAGCCAGCCGGACAGTATAAATACTCTGTACTCAGTTCAATCTCATTAACCTGTATTTTCCAGCTCTGGCTTCCTAAAATCTCCAAGTCTATCTTTCCGCTGCGATTATGCTCTCCACACACCAAGGCTAAATCTCTAGAGAGCACTCACTCTCACAGTATGTGTAGCTAGCTAGCTAGGCAGTGGACAAGGTGGATACTATTTCAACACTCCTGGTGTCTTGGGCTTACTCCATTTGTCTTGACCTTGCTCCAGTTTTATTGGACTTGCACCAGTTGTCTTTGGCTTGCTCCAGTTGTCTTGGTCTTGCTAGATATTGCTTGGTCTTGTTCCAGTTGTCTTAGGCTTTCTCCAGTTGAATTGGGATTGCCCTAGTTGTCCTGGTCCTGCTCTAGTTGTCTTGGGCTTGCTCTAGATGTCCTGGCCTTGCTCCTGTCTTCTTGGACTTGCTCCTATTGTTTTGAGCTTGTCCAGTTGTTTTAGGCTTGCTCGAGTTGTTTTTAGCTTGTCGCATGTTCTAGATTTGCCCCTCTGCATGCCCAAGTGCAGCGCCGGGAGGCGCCGACGAGCCGCCAGAGAGAGGAAAATCCTCATCGACGGACCTGGCGACTCGCAGATTATTTGGATTCTAAAATGGAGGATTGCCCCTAAAAGTGGACGAGTTGCTGAATCCGGTGGAAGTTGTTTCACCAGAATCGGACTAGTAACAAGGGAGATATGGGCTTCCAAAGTTGGGGTGTGCGCGACGGTTCTGGGAGCCGGTCGCGGTTCGACTTTTGGTGAATAATCGGCTGAAACGAGTAACAAAATGCCATCTGGGGATTTTGCTCCGGAAGATCTGCCGAGGCGTCCGTTGGATGATCCGCCGGATTTCAGGAGTGCAGTTTGTTACTGAGGGACTTAGCCAAAATCCTGGCTCGGAGTCCGAAACTCAGTAGTACTGATTGTTACTCGGGGACACTCAAAAGTCCAACTACAGGTCCGCGAACAGGTTTTGACCCACATCAATTGCCATCGTCAAACTGGATGATTAACTCATCAAAACAGACCCCAAAGGTACGAGGGGCGCCGCCACTTCGCGTAGGGACAACTGCACCTCCGGAATGGCGTTTTGATGGGGTCTTGATGTGTGGGGGCGCCTCGGCAGGCCACGTGGTGCGTGTCGCCGACAGAGCGGCTGATTTGGGGTGCTGTGCTCCAGATGACGTATCGGGAGCTATGGTGATCCGAATCGCGCACGGTTTTTTGCGTTGGAGCCCTCATGACTAGCCCTACAAATGTTCAGATGATTTCCATGTTAAAAAACTAATGAAAAATCGCGTTCTTCCCTTCGCAAACGTGACTCTCTCGCATTTGTCTTCAACTGCGAGAAACATAGTGTGAGGTGACCAGAAAGCTCACGCTTAGACTGAGAACCACCTGCTCAAAACACAGCCTTGAGCAAGGAGGACCCGTCGAGCCACGTTGGAACCACACCCCAGTTTCTGACAAAGGGTTATGGGCCCACTGCCCTGACCGGACTCCACATCGTTCACGGCTTTCGCGGCGGACAGGATTGTCATCGGAGACGACATCACCGTCAAACTCTGAGGTCCCCGAGTTGAAGAGTGCGCAATGGCGCAGAAGGAGACGCAGGCCATCCAGAAGTATGTGGGCGACCATGGCTTTGGGCTGTGGAGGTGGCACTTTGAGATCCACCTCGCGCATAAGGGTGTACTGCAGGTCATGTTGGGAACCGAAGTCCTCAACCAAGCAACATCGATGGAAGCGCAGAAGGAGGCCTTCGCAAAGACGAACACGGAAGCGCTCATGCTGCTGGTGTCCGGGACAGCTGAGTCGTAGTGGGGCTACTTCCAAGGCTGCAAGCTGGCTGCCGATGCTTGGCAAAAACTTTGCACCATCCATCAATCCAAGTTGCTGGCGAACAAAATCTTTGCCAAGAAGCGACTCTTGACAGTGAGAATCGAGGAAGGAGACGATGTCATCACCGCCATGTAGTTGATCAAGTCGCTCGCCTCACAGTGCAAAGACGTGGGATGGAAGATCGACACGCAGCTGCAGGTGATGGCCCTCCTCATGGCCCTTCCTGACAGTTGGAGCCCTCTCATCACAGTCTTGGGAGGATGGGCAGAGGATAAGTTCACTTATGGTGCGGTCGCAGAGTACATCCGCAACGAAGCGCAGCGACAAAGCTGCGGGGAGTCCTCGTCTTCCTGATCGGCCCTTGTCACCAAAACGCGTGGTGGCGGAAGTGGGGGTAAGGGAGGTGACGGACATGGCGGCGGCAAGAAGGGCGCCAAGAAGGGTGCGTTCCGCAACTGACAAGGAGGGCCACTGGGCCCGTGAGTGCACCGAGGAGGCAAAGGCCGGCGGCAAAGACGCCAAAGGCAAGAATGCGCTCCTCAATGGCACTCAGAGCAACTACTTCAAGGAAGTTAACCGGCGATGCCTTGACTCTGGAGCCGACGAGCATACCCAGTTCAAGGTCGGGTTCATCAACTACACGAAGTGGAGCAAGTCCATGGTGGTGGCGAACGACAAGGTTGAGCCGGCGGCTGGCCAAGGAGACGTGGACGTGGCGGTGGTGGTTGGTGGGAAGCGGGTGCAGCACGTGATCAAGAGCTTGCAGCACTTACCTGGCTTGGCTGACATCCTGAGTATCAGCCGCCTGACTAACAAGGGATACAAGGTGAGAAGAGGGGCAGTCATGCGGAAGGATGGTGGCGGCGCGACCGTGCTGGAGGCTAAGTGCGAGGGAGGCCTCTACATTGTGGAGACCAAGGTGATCCCCGCGGAGACAGATTCAGCAGATTTGCAGGAACGCACCATCAACCTAGCCAAAGGAAGGTGAGCTGATCTGGAGCTCTGGCATCGACGACGAGGACATTCCTCACCCGCAGTTGTGAAGGAGATGGCGAAGCACAAGCTGGTACGCGGCCTCGTCATCGACACTTTGGAAGAGGCGACAGATGTAGTAGTGTACAAAAAGTGCGAGCCTTGCATTTTGGGCAAGGCACGGCGCAAACCATTCAACGAGAACGGGAATCGCGCCTCGGACCTGCTAGAGGTCATGCACAGTAACGTGTGCAGACCATTCAAGACGGCGTCAAAGAACGGCGCACGTTACTTCGTCACCTTCATTTATGACTACAGCAGAAAACTCTTCGTGTACTTCATGAAGCGGAAAGGCGAGGTCCTGGACCGGCTTAAGGAGTATGTTGCGGCGTGGAGACGCAGACTGGCCGGAAGGTCAGAGTGCTACGCAGCGACAACGACGGAGAGTATGTGGGCTGTAGCGGGTGGATGAAGTAGCACGACATAAGATGGCAACAAACCAGGCCGTATTCGCCTCAGTCAAATGGCGTGGCGGAGCGGGCGAACCAGACGCTGCCGGACATGGATGGACCATGTTGGTGGATGTGGAATTACCGCGAAGCTTCTAGGAGGAAGCTGTGCGTACGGCGAGCTGCACCATCAACCTCACTCCTACAGCGGGGCTACAAGGGAAGAGCGGTTGGAAGACGCCGTAGAAGGTTTGGAGCGGGCGCAAGCCAAGTGTGGCACACCTGAAATTGTTCGGGTGCAAGGCGCACGTGGTGGTGTAGGCTGCACAAAGGCGCGACAGCAAGCTGGAGCCACGGGCAAAGTTGTATCTCTTCCTTGGCTATGAGAGCGCGCAGAAGGCGTACCGGCTCTACGACATGCGCAAGGAGGAGATAGTCCGCAGCCGAGATGTCGAGTTCGACGAGGAGCAGAGTTACGTTAGCAGTAACAAAGTGGGCGTGGTGGACTCCGCACAAAGAGGGGAGTAGTTCCAGCTCCTTGACAATGAGAAGGAGCCGGCGGACGCCAAAGTTGAGGATGCGGCATCAGAGCGCGATGGTAGATCAGTGGTGGCAGCCAAAGCGGAGGACTCTAATGAAAATCAAGCTGATGAGGAGATCCACCGGAAGGATCCGGCGGATGAGGCACCAAGGGTGCCAATGTGCGCACTCCCGGCAGAGTGTGCAACGGGCATTCGTAGAAAATCCACAGGACACGCTGTCCCTCCGGGCGATGTTTCGCTGGAGCGGGAGAGATCCCTGGGGGAGCCGTTCGGTTGATGATGAACCGGAGCATGCAGAGTTGGAGGGATCGCAGCAGAGCGACAATGCGCCACCAAAACTACCGCGCCGCAGCAGGAGGCAGCAAAAAGCGGGGAAGCGTTTTGACGCAAGCACCGGTCGATGGATTGGCATGACGCGGTGCATGCTGGCTGCATCAATGGCGTCAACTACCCTGCAAGAGGCGCTTGCGCGGCCTGAAAGGGATCATTGGGACGCAGCTATCAAATCAGGGCTGGCGTCCATCACAAAAAACGTTACATGGGAGCTGGTTGACAGGCCGAAAGATGCCAAGGTCATCGCCTCAAAGTGGGTCTTCAATACCAAGTTCACAAAGGAAGGTGTGGTTGACAACTACAAGGCACGGCTGGTGGCAAAAGGGTACGCATAGCATGAAGGGGAGCACTACGATGAGACGTTTGCTCCCGTTGCCAAGTTTACAAGCATCCGGGCGATCCTTACGGTGGCAGTCGTGAAGGACATGGAGCTCCACCAAATGGATGTAAAGACGGCCTTCCTCAACGGCATCATAGACAAAGAGATCTACATGGAGGTGCCGGAGGGGGTGGAGGCGCCGGAGGGCAAGGTGTGTAAACTGCGGAAGTCCTCGTACGGGCTAAAATAGTCGTACAGATGCTAGTACCAACAGATGGACAACTTCATGGCACAATTCGGCTTCAAGCGCTGTGAATGGGATCACGGCGTGTATGTGCGGCACGACAAATAGCTCCATCTGATCATTTCACTCTACGTGGATGACCTGATTTTGTGCTCGACGCAACTGCTAAGCGAACGGCGCTTGAAAGAGCAGCTGGGCAGTAGATTCCAGATCTCGGACATGGGGGAGCTAGAGTGCTACCTCGGGGTGAGCATTACACAGAACCGGAGGGCGCGCACGCTTGAGCTGGGCAGGAAAAATACGTGGCCGAGGTGCTGAAGCGGTATGGCATGGAGGACTGAAAACCAGTTGGCAATCCAGTCTCCACGACCTGTGAACTGAGTGCGGCAATGGCGCCGCAGACAAAAGAAGAGCGAGAGGATATGGCAGGGGTGCCCTACCAATGAGCAGTGGGCAGCCTCATGTACGCCAAGTGGTGGCGACTCGACAAGACCTGGCCTACGGGGTGGGCCAAGTGAGCAGGTACGTGGCCGATTTAGGGCCACTATACTGGCAGGCGTTCAAGCGCATCCTCCGCTACCTGCAGGCAACGCGGCATGCGTACTTGAGGTTTGATGGCAAGGGGCGGGCGGGCCCTTTGCGTCTGGTCTGCTACACGGATGGAGACTATGCTGGCGATGTGGACAAGCAAAAGCCCACATCCGGCTACGTGTTCTTCATCGCTGGTGTAGCGGTCTCGTGGTGCGGCAGAAAGCAAGACTGCGTTGCCACCTCCACAGTAGAAGCAGAGTACATCGCGCTGGCGGAGGTGGTCAAGGAGGCGGTGTGGCTCTGCAGGTTGCTGGAGGAGCTAGGCGTGCCGCAGCAGGAGCCTACGGTGGTACAAGAGGACAACACCGGCTCAATCTCGCTAACCAACAACCCGACGTAGCACAAGAGGACGAAGCACATTGACGTGCGTTATCATTACGCACGGGACATGGTTGAAAAGGGGCAGGTTGTGCTGCACCACTGCACCACGCACAACATGCTTGCGGATTGCTTGACCAAAGCGCAACGCGTCGACCGGCACGCATTGAGCGTGGCCGGACTTGGGATGACCAGCTATGATGGGCTGGAGGGCGCAGCGGAAGATGAGTGAGAGCAAGGCAAGAGCAGCGGGCATGGCAGGTGCAAGGGTGAGAATGTTGTAGATTCGCCCCTCTGCATGTCCAAGTGTGGCGCCAGGAGGCGCCGACGAGCCGCCAGAGACAGGAAATTCCTCGTCGACGGATATGGTGACTCGATGATTGCTCGGATCCTAAAATGGAGGATTTCCCCTAAAAGTTGACGAGTTGCTGAATCTGGTGGAAGTTGTTTCACCGCAATCGGACTAGTAACGAGGGAGGTGTGGGCTTCCAAAGTTGGGGTGTGCGCGGCGGTTCTGGGAGCCGGCAGCGGTTCGACTTCTGGTGAATAATCGGCCGGAACAAGTAACAAAATGCCATCTGGGGATTTTGCTCTGGAAGATCTGCCGAGGCGTCCGTTGGATGATCCGCCGGATTTCCGGAGTGCAGTTTGTTACTGAGGGACTTGGCCATAATCCTGGCTCGGAGTCCGAAACTCAATAGTACAGTTTCTTACTCAGGGACTTACTCAAAATTCCGACTAGAGGTCCGCGAACAGGTTTCGACCCACATCAATCCCCATCACCAAACTCGATGATTCACTCGTCAAAACAGACCCCAAAGACGCCAGGGGCACCACCACTACGCGTAGGGACATCTGCGCCTCTGGAATGGCGTTTTGATGGGTCCTTGATGTGTGAAGGCGCCTCGGCGGGCGACGTGGTGTGTGCCGTCGACAGAGCGACTGATTTGGGGTGTTGCACTCCAGATGACGTATCAGGAGCTACGGTGATCCGAATTGCGCACGGTTTGGAGCGTTGAAGCCCTCATGACTAGCCCTACAAATTTTCAGATCATGTCCATGTTCAAAAACTAATGGAAAATCGTGTTCTTCCCTTCGCAAACGTGACTGTCTTGCATTTGTCTTCAACTGCCAGAAAGATAGCGTGAGGCGACCAGAAAGCTCACGCTTAGACTAAGAACCACCCGCTCAAAACACAGCCGTGAGTACGGAGGACCCGTCGGGCAACGTTGGAACCGCACCCTGGTTTCTGACAAAGGGTTATGGGCCCACTGCCCTGGCCAGACTCCACATCGTTCACGGCTTTCGCGGCGGACGGGATTGTCGTCGGAGACGACATCGTCGTCAAACTCTGAGGTCCCGGAGTTGAAGACAGCGGAATGGAGCAGAAGGAGATGCAGGCCATCCAGAAGTATGCGGACGGCCCTGGCTTTGGGCTATGGAGGTGGCACTTCGATCTCCACCTCGCACATAAGGGTGTGCTGCAGGTCATGTTAGGAACCGAAGTCCTCGACGAAGCGACATTGACGGAAGCGCAGAAGGCGGCCTTTGCAAAGAAGAACAAAGAGGCGCTCATGCTGCTGGTGTCCGGGACGGATGAGTGGCAATGGGGCTACTTCCAAGGCTGCAAGCTGGCAGCAGAGGCTTGGCAAAAACTTTGCACCATCCATCAATCCAAGTTGTTGGCGAACAAAATCTTTGCCATGAAGCGACTCCTCACGGTTAGAGTCGAGGAGGAAGATGATGTCATCAACGCCATGCAGCAGATCGAGTCGCTCGCCTCATAGTGCAATGACGTGGGGTGGAAGATCGACACGCAGCTCCAGGCGATGACCCTCCGCATGGCCCTTCCTGCCAGTTGGAGCCCTCTCATCACAGTCTTGGGAGGATGGACAGAGGACAAGCTCACCTATGGCGCGGTCGCAGAGTACATCTGCAACGAGGCGCAGCGGCGGAGCTGCGGGGAGTCCTCGTCTTCCTCATCGGCCCTCGTCACCAAAACGCATGGTGGCGGAAGTGGGGGCAAGGGAGGTGGCGGACATGGCGGCGGCAAGAAGGGCACCAAGAAGGGTGCGTGCTGCAACTGCGGCAAGGAGGGCCACTGGGCCCGTGAGTGCAGTGAGGAGGCAAAGGCCTGCGGCAAGGACGCCAAAGGCAAGAGTGCGCTCCTCAACGGTACTCAGAACCACTACCTCAAGAAGGCTAACCGGCGATGCCTTGACTCTGGAGCCGAGGAGCATACCCAGGTCGAGAAGGTCGGGTTCATCAACTACACAAAGTCCAGCAAGTCCATGGTGGTCGCGAACGACAAGGTCCAACCGGCGGCTGGCCAAGGAGACGTGGACGTGGAGGTGGTGGTTGGTGGGAAGCGGGTGCAGCGCGTGATCAAGAACGTGCAGCACGTACCTGGCTTGGCTGACATCCTAAGTGTCAGCCGCCTGACTGACAAGGGATACGAGGTGNCCAGCAAGTCCATGGTGGTCGCGAACGACAAGGTCCAACCGGCGGCTGGCCAAGGAGACGTGGACGTGGAGGTGGTGGTTGGTGGGAAGCGGGTGCAGCGCGTGATAAAGAACGTGCAGCACGTACCTGGCTTGGCTGACATCCTAAGTGTCAGCCGCCTGACTGACAAGGGATACGAGGTGCTCTTCAGGTGTAGCGGGGTAGTCGTGCGGAAGGACGGTGGCGGCGCGACCATGCTAGAGGCTAAGTGCGAGGGAGGCTTCTATATTGTGGAGACCAAGGTGATCCCCACGGAGACAGATTCAGTAGATTCGCAGGAACGCACCGTCAACCTGGCCAAAAGAGGGGGAGCTGATCTGGAGCTCTGGCATCAACGACAGGAGCATTCCTCACCCGCAGTCGTGAAGGAGATGGCGAAGCGCGAGCTGGTACGCGGCCTCGTCATCGACGGTGCGGAAGAGGGGACAGATGCAGCAGTGCACAAAAAGTGCGAGCCTTGCATTTAAGGCAAGGCACAATGCAAACCGTTCAACGAGACCGTGAATCGCTCCTCAGACCTGCTAAAGGTCGTGTACAACGACGTTTGCAGACCATTCAAGATGGCGTCAAAGAGCGGCGCGCGTTACTTTGACACCTTCATTGATGACTATAGCAGAAAACTCTTCGTTTATTTCATGAAGCGGAAAGGCGAGGTCCTGGATCGGCTGAAGGAGTATGTCGCTGCGGTGGAGAGGCAGACTGGCCGGAAGGTCAAAGCGCTACGCAGCAACAACGGCGGGGAGTATGTGGGCTATAGCGGGTGGATGAAGCAGCAGGGTATAAAATGGCAACAAATTACGCCGTATTTGCCTCAGTCAAATGGCGTGGCAGAGCGGGCGAACCAGACGCTACTGAACATGGTATAGACTTGGTTGGTGGATGCAGAATTGCCACGAAGATTTTGGACGGAAGCTGCGCGTACGGCGAGCTACGCCATCAACTTTACTCCTATAGCAGTGCTAAAAGGGAAGAGCGGTTGGAAGACGCCGCAGGAGGTTTGGAGCGGGCGCAAGCCAATTGTGGCACACCTGAAAGTGTTCACGTGCAAGGCACACGCGGTGGTGCAGGCTGCACAAAGGCGCAACAGCAAGCTGGAGCCGCTGGCAAAGTCGTATCTCTTCCTTCGCTATAAGAGGGCGCAGAAGGCGTACCGGCTCTACGACATGCGGAAGGAGGAGATACTCCGCAGCCGAGATGTCGAGTTTGACGAGCAGCAGAGTTACGACAGCAGCAACAAAGTGGGCGTGGTGGACTCCCCAAAGACAGGGGAGTGGTTCCAGCTCCTTGCCTATGGGAAGGAGCCGGCAGACGCCGAAGTTGAGGATGCAGCATCAGAGCGCGACCATACACCAGTGGTGGCAGCCAAAGCGGAGGACTTTGATGACGATCAAGCTGATGAGGAGATCCACCGGAGGGATCCGGTGGATGAGGCACCAAGGGTGCCATGGCGCGCACTCCCGGCAGAGTGTGCAACGGGCGTGGTGGAAAATCCACTGGATGCGCCGTTCGTTTGGGTGATGTTTTGCCAGAGCGCGAGAGATCATTGGGGAGCCGTCCGGTCGATGATGAACCAGAGCGTGCTGAGTCGAAGGGATCGCAGCAGATCGACGATGCGCCACCAAAACTACTGCGCCGCAGCGGAAGGCAGCAAAAAGCGGAGAAGCGCTTCGACGCAAGCACCAGAGGCTTGAAGCAACCAGAAAGCTCACGCTTCGACTGAGAACCAAACGCACAAAACACAGCCGTGAGCACGGAGGACCCGTCGGGCCACGTTGGAACCGCAACCCGGTTTCTGACATCCCAGTTGTCTTGGGCTTAATCCAGTTGTCTTTGGCTTGCTCTAGCTACCTTGGTCTTGCTCCAGTTGTCTTTGACTTGCTCTAGCTGTCTTGGCCTTGCTCCACTTGTCTTGGCCTTGCTCCAG
The DNA here is from genome assembly GCA_023375785.1 of Penium margaritaceum. Lineage (NCBI taxonomy): Eukaryota > Viridiplantae > Streptophyta > Zygnematophyceae > Desmidiales > Peniaceae > Penium > Penium margaritaceum. The sequence continues at coordinate 40,892 of SZWC01008515.1, read as the reverse complement.
TTGTCTTGGCCTTGCTCTAGATGTCTTGGCTTTGCTCAAGCTGTCTTGGCCTGCTCCAGTTGTCTTGGGTTTGCTCAAGTTGTCTTGGCCTTGCTCCAGTTCTCTTGGTTTTGCTCCAGATGTCCTGAGCTTGCTCCAGATGTCTTGTGCTTGGTCTAGCTGTGTTTGGCTGCTCCAGTTCTCTTAGGCTTGCTCCTGTTGTCTCGGACTTGCCCCAGTTGTACTAGGCTTGTTCAAGTTGTCCTGGGCTTCCTCTTGTTTTTTTTCGGCTTGCTCCAACTGTGTTCGCATTGCTCCGGTTGTCTTGGCCTTACTCTAGTTGTCTTGGCCTTGCTCTTATTGTGTTTTGGCCTAGATCGAGTTGCATAGAACTTGCTCAAGTTGTCTTGGACTTGAGCCAGTTGTCTTGGCTTTGATCCAGTTGTCTTGGCCTTGCTCTAGTTGTTTTTGGCCTACTCAAGTTGTCTTGGGCTCTCTCTAAGTGTATTGGGTTGCTCTAAGTTTTCTTGACTTTACTCCGGTTGTCTTGGCATTGGTTGAGTTCTCTTCGGCTTGCTCCAGTTGTCTTTGGCTTGCTCCAGTTGTATTGACCTTGCTGTAGTTGTCTTGGACTTGCTCCATGTTGAAATAGTATGCACCTTCTCCACTGCCTAGCTGGCTAGCTACACATATAGACAAGGCATGCACTGCTCTATGGAGTATGTCCCGTTGGTCTGTTCTGAGATGGGCCAGGAATGCATTGCCCAGAATGGGTATGTCCCCTGTGCCTCATCATAGGAACCATACCTTTTTGGCTTGGTTGATTAGGCACCGGAGTCTCAAACCAGAGGTCGCGGGTTCAAACCCCGCAACGGCCGCAATTTTCTTTGTGGCCAAAACTGGGACAGGAAGCTTCTAGGAAGCTTACTAGAGCCTGCCTTGAGGATGACACTTGGCGGTCTAAGGACGCGCCAAGTACGAATGTAGGTTGAGGTTGGCTCCAGTGGAGCCACTACAATCTTTAGCAAAGTTCTGCAAGTAGAAAGTTTTAGCAAAGATTTGCAAGTATAAAGCTTTAGCAAAGCTCTGCAAGTATAAAAGCCTATACCTTGCATGCATCCATTTACAGTTCTTGCATTTGAGACTCCTCACAGAGTGTCCAACCAAAGGTAGACACTAGAGATCAACATGCGGACATCGTGAGGTTGCAAACCAAACAAACCTAAAGTGTGGATCCCTCGTTCAAGGGTGATATGTTATCTTGGTTGCAATACCAAGAGCGGTTGGCGGCCTCCCATGTCGAGACCTGTTTTCTAGACCGTTGCTATCCGGCGCATTGACAAAGGGTTATGGGCCCACACTTCTGGTTCTAAGGCACGCTTCCAAGACCGACTAGTGCATGGTCTTGTAGGGCGCACAGGTACAACAGGGATACGACCATCGGACGGCTCCATCTGCTCCATCGGCTCCATCGGCTTCTTCAGGTAGGGTGCGCGCACATGGCGGACTAGGGGACGAGGAATCAATCTGTCCATGTTGGACAAGACCCTCGAGCCCAAACGGGATTAAGCTATACCCCTTTTTAAAAGGTGGTACGACCCCGAGTCCGTTCTCTCACGACGGTACCATTGCCTTAGGCGATCATCGGCGGGACGGGTATGCAATGGAATCAAGTACACCTTTGACAACGGTCGTAGTCAACAGCCTTATCAGCCTCATCGGCCTCAACAAAGCAGAGTAGCAGCGAAGCAGAGAAGACGAGCAACCGCAAGAAATGGCGGATCTGACTCCAGCCCGCCTTGAGGCGGGTATGTCCAAATTCACGGGGACAGGTTTTCCCTTATGGAAATGGCAGTTTGAGATTGTCATGAACGTGCGTGGCTACCTTGACATCCTAAAAGGGACCGAGATAGCACCAGCCGATGCGACCGTGACGACGCATGCGGCTGACCTTGCAGCATGGACGATGAAGAACAACATGGCTCT
>SZWC01008515.1:14348-38576 GCA_023375785.1 Penium margaritaceum | reverse complement strand
CAGCAAATGGAATGGAATCTCGACTCCAACATGCGTGCCATGATCCTTCTAATGGCGCTGCCGGAAAGCAGGGGGTCCTTGATCACCGTATTTGGCGGTTGGAAGGAGGCAGATCTGACGTACGAGGCTGTCGCCAAACACGTGCGCAACGAGTCCATGCGACGCAGTGGCGCTGAGGCAAACATCTCAGCCTATGCCTCTCGCTTCGGTGGACAAAGTGCAAGCTCTCGCTCTAGTCAAGGCAACAGCGGAAGTGGTGGCGGTGGAGGGAAAGGCAATGGTGGCGGGAAGAGTTCCAAGAAGCCCGGCAACTGTCACAATTGTGGCAAGGCTGGGCACTGGGCTAGGGACTGCCGTAGTCCCAAGAAAGAAGGCGGGAACAAAGGTGGAAAGGAGAAGAAGGAGCTCACCAACATGATGGCTAGGGGGCTGCCCATGAAGGGCGCAGCGATCCTTAGGCCCGGGGCATTCGCCCTTGACTCGGGCACCAACCACCACTCATTAAAAGAGAAGGGTGGATTTGTCTCCATGGCCGAATATGTCATGCGCATCAAGTGTGCAAACGGTGGCGTCGTCCAAGCCATGGGCGAAGGGAAAAAGGTGATCACGTTCAACGTGAACGGTGCAGAGAAGGCAGTCAACCTTCAAAAGGTGGTGTACATGCCCTCTTTCACAGCCAACTTGCTGTTTTTCTAACAAATCACCGACAACAACATGACAGTGGTATTCACCAACAAGGAAGCGGTGGCCCTAAAAAACGAGGACATCCAGATTTTGTACACCAAAGATGACCTCATGCTTCAAGTTCCAAGAGTCGACGGCCTCTACGTCCTTCAAACCAAAGTCACCAAGGCGTCGGATGAGGGACTCACATGTGCCACCAAGACAGTGGCACCGGAGCCGAAGGATGCACCACTGGCGACCGTTGCGGCCGCCACATCAACCAAGGACACAGATGCTAAGCTGTGGCACCGGCGATTTGGGCACGTGGCCAACAACACGCTGCAAAAGATGCAAGAGCAAGAGGTAGTCCGCAGAATGGAAGGGTGCACTATGAAGCATGGGGAAGGATGTACGTTATGTGAACCATGCCTCCAAGCGAAGGCAAAGAAGAAGCCGTTTGGGAGAGGAGGTCAATGAGCGGAGCACGTCTTGGAACTGATACACAGTGATGTGTGTGGACCCTTCCGCACACCGTCTAACGGAGGAAGCAAGTACTTCCTGACCTTCATTGACGACCACAGCCGCAAGTTGGGGATCTACTTCCTCAAAACAAAGGGAGAGGTCAAGGAGAAGCTCCTCGAGTTCGTCGCCATGGTGGAGCGGCAAACGTCCAAGAAGGTGAAGGCGCTCCGAAGTGACAACGGGGGTGAGTACGAGGCATGCAAGCCTTGGCTCAAGCATCATGGCATCCGCCACGAGCAAACCACCCCTTACAACCCCCAAAGCAACGGCGTTGCCGAGAGGATGAACCAGACCCTACTCGGCATGGTGCGAAGCATGCTCTTCGACGCCAAGCTCCCACCTCGCTTTTGGGCTGAAGCAGCAACAACGGCTTGCTACCTCTTGAACCTCACACCAGCGACCGCCTTNGTCACACAAAGCCTATCGGCTTTGGGACCAGGCAGCAGGCAAGCTCGTGAGGAGCTGCGACGTCGTGTTTGACGAACGCACCCTTGGAAAGGGAGAGCTGCTGGACTCGACCCTCACTCCCAAAGCGGGAGAGTAGATAGTGTTGCTTGAGTCCGGAGACCAAGCACCCGACAACTGGCTCGCCTTGCCAGCAGGTGGTGGGAATGGGAGAGTGGCTACGGAGGATGATGCAGCATCTGACATGGACGCGGATACCGAGGCGTCCGAGGCTTCCGAGTCTGACTTGGAGTCTGACGACTCTTCTGACGACGATGACGACAACAAACCACCACCTGTGGAAGCACCATCACCAAAGCAAGAAGCGGCACCACTACCCCGGCGCAGTTTGCAACCAAAGAGAGCACATTTGCGGTATGAGGATGGTTGGACCGGCCTTAGCTGGTCGTGCATGGCTCAGGGTGAGCCATCCACAGTGGCGGAGGCCATGAATGGCCCAGATGCGGCCAAGTGGAAGGAGGCAGTGGATAGCGAGCTCGCATCCATTGCCAAGAACGGCACGTGGGTGCTGGTGGATAGACCCGACAAGGCCCACGTGGTGGGATCCAAGCGGGTCCTCCGAGTGAAGAAGAAGCAAGACGGCAACATCGACAAGTTCAAGGCAAGGGTAGTAGCTAAGGGGTTTTCTCAATGCCCGGGCTCCGAGTACGATGAGATGTTCGCGCCCGTCGTGACCTTTGCCTCCATCCGCTCTCTCCTTGGCATTTGTGCCGCAAAGAACTTGGAGATACACCAGATGGACGTCAGGACAGCTTTCCTTTCTGGGAAGCTTGACAAGGAAGTGCTGATGGAGGTGCCTGAAGGAGTCGAAGCTCCCAAGGGCAAGGTGTGCAAGTTGGTGAAAGCGCTCTACGGGCTGAAACAGGCCCCAACGATGTGGTACAAAGAGATGGACGGTTTCATGACCGGCCTCTCCTTCGCGCATTGCCAGAATGACCCGAGCATGTACGTGCGCGATGATGGGAGAGGGATGATGCTGGTTGCGCTGTACGTGGATGATCTGATCATCTGCTTGTCTTCGGTCAAGTTGCTGGATGGGCTGAAGTCTGACCTCAGCAAAAGGTTCAAGATGAAGGACATGGGTCCTCTCGAGTACTACCTCGGGATTGCCATCCACAGCAACCGAGCCGTAGGCACCATTGAACTCAACCAAACCAAATACATTGGTGAGGTGCTGAAGCGCTACCACATGGAAGACTGCAAACCTGTCAGCACCCCAATGACGACCGACACAAACTGAAGGCCTCCATGTCACCAAGCTACGAAGCAGAACAAAGGGAGATGCAAGACATCCCCTACCAGTCTGCCGTGGGTAGCATCATGTACGCCAGGTAGGGACTCGTCCGGACATCTGCTATGCTGTTGGACAAGTGAGCAGATTCGCGGCCAACCCTGGGCCACAACATTGGCAGGCAGTCAAGTGCATCTTGCGCTACCTGCAGAAGACACGTTACATGGGCCTCATCATTGGAGGCCAAGAAGGAACAGACCCCTTTCGTCTGAAATGCTACACCGACGCTGACTGGGGAGGAAATCTCGACAACAGGAAATCCACCTCTCGATACGTGTGCATCTTGAATGTCGCTGCCATCTCATGGGCCAGTAGGAAGCAGGATTGTGTTTCCGTGTCCACGGCTGAGGCAGAGTACGTTGCATTGTCTGAGGTGTGCAAGGAGACTCAATGGCTCTGCAGCCTACTTGGCGAAATGACAGTGCCACAGAAACACGCCACGATTGTACACGTGGACAACATGAGCACCATCTCGATGGCTGAAAACGAGATCATCTCACGGCGAACGAAGCACATCGACATACGTTACCACTACTCACGTGACCTGGTCATGAAAAACGTGGTGGACTTGCAGTACAGGGGAACAAAGAGCATGCTTGCTGATTGCATGACCAAGCCGCTGGACAGCGACTTGCATTATGCAGGCATTTGTGGATTCGGCATGAGGAGTGCGGTAGAGGAAGGGTGAGCTCCAAGGCATTAATGGAGCCGAGCAAGGGACAGATGGAGAGAGGTGCAAGGGAGAGATTTGTTGAAATAGTATGCACCTTGTCCACTGCCTAGCTGGCTAGCTAAACACACAGACAAGGCATGCACTGCTCTATGGAGTATGTCCCCTTGGTCTATTGTGAGATGGGCCAGGAATGCACTGCCCATAATGGGTATGTCCCCTGTGGCTCATCATAGGAACCATACCTTTTTGGCTTGGTAGATTAGGTACCAGAGTCTCAAACCAGAGGTCGTGGGTTCAAACCCCGCGACGGCCGCAATTTTCTTTGTGGCCAAAACTGGGACAGGAAGATTCTATGAAGCTTACTAGAGCCTGCCTTGAGGATGACACTTGGCGGTCTAAGGATGCGCCAAGTAGGAATGTAGGTTGAGGTTGGCTCCAGTGGAGCCACTACAAGCAGAAGCTTTAGCAAAGTTCTGAGTGTATATAAGCCTGTACCTTGCATGCATCCATTTATAGTTCTTGCCTTTGAGACTCCTCACGGAGTGTCCAACCAAAGGTGGACACTAAAGACCAGCATGCGGACCTCGTGAGGTTGCAAACCAAACAAACTTAAATTGTGGATCCCTCGTTCGAGGGTGATATGTTATCTTGGTTGCAATACCAAGAGCGGTTGGTGGCCTCCCATGTCGGGACCCGTTTTCTAGACCGTTGCTATCCGGCGCATTGACACTCCAGTTGTCTTGGGGTTGCTCCAGCTGTCTTGGGCTTGCTTAAGTTTTCTTCGCCTTGCTCCAGTTGTCTTGGCATTCCCCCAGATGGTTTGGGCTTACTTCAGATGTCTTGGGTTTGTTCCAGTTGTCTTGGCTTTGCTCCAGTTCTCTTGGGCTTCCCCCACTTGTTTTGGGCTTGCTCTAGTTGTCTTGGGCTTGCTCCTATTGTGTTGGCTTTGCTCCAGTAGTCTTGGTCTTGTTTCATCTGTTTTTGCCTTGCCCTAGTTGTCTCGGGCTTGCTTTAATTGTCTTGGGATTGCGTCACTTGTATTGGGTTTGATCGAGTTGTCTTCGCCTTGCTCCAGCTGTATTGGCCTTACTCTAGTCGTCTTCAGCTTGATCCATTTGTCTTGGGGTTGCTCCAGTTGTCCTGGCTTTTGTCCAGTTTTCTTGGGCTTTCTCCTGTTGTCTTTGGCTTGCTCCAGTTGTCTTGGCCTTGCTCCAGCTGTATCAGGCGTGCATCAGTTGTCTCGGGCTTGCCCAGATTGTCTTGGCTTTGCTCCAGTTATCTTTGGCTTGCTACTGTTGTCTTTGGATTGCTCCAGTTTTTGTAGCCTTGCTCTAGCAATCTTGGACTTGCTCAAGCTGTCTGGGGCCTGCTCCAGTTGTCTTGGGCTTGCTCCAATTTTCTTGGCCTTCCTCTTGTTGTTTATGGCTAGCTCCTGTTGTGTTGGGCTTGCCACAGTTGCCTTTGGCTTGCTCTTAGGGTCTTGGGCTTGCTTGAGTTGTCTTGGCCTTGCTCCAGCTGTCTTGGCCTTGCTCTAGTTTTCTTGAGCTTGCTCTATTTGACTTGGCCTTGCACCATTTCTCTTGGACTTGCTCCAGTTGTCTTGGACTTGTTCCATTTGTCTTGGGCTTGCTCGAGTTTTATTGGCATTGCTCCAGTTTCATTGGCCATGCTCCAGTTGTCTTCGGCCTGCTCCAGTTGTCTTCGGCTTGCTCCAGTTGTCTTGGCCGTGCTCCAGTTGTCTTGGCCTTGCTCCAGTTGTCTTGGACCTGCTTCAGATGTATCGGGCCTCCTCCAGTTGTCTTGGCCTTGCTCTAGTTTTCTTTGTCTTGCTGAAGTTGTCCTCGGCTTGCTCCAGATGTCTTGGGCTTGCTCCAAGTGTGTTTGGCTTGCCCCAGTTCTCTTTGACTTGCTCCTGTTGTCTTAGACTTGCCCCTGTTGTCTTGGGTTTGCTCTTGTTGTCTTGGGCTTGCTCCGGTTATATTGGCCTTGTTTTTGTTGTCTTCAGCTTGCTCTAGCCGCTTGGCATTGCTCCAGTTGTCTTGGCCTTGCTCAAGTTGTCTTGGCCTTGCTTCGGTTGTGTCTTGGCCTAGATCCAGTTGTATTGGGCCAGCTCAAGTTGTCTTGGGCTTGCTCCAGTTATCATGGCTTGGATCCAGTTGTCTTGACCTTGCTCCACTTGTTTTTGGCCTACTCGAGATGTCTTGGGCTTGCTCAAGTACTCTTGGTTTTGCTCCAAGTTTTCTTTGCTTTGCTCCAATTGTCGTGGCGTTGTTACAGTTCTATTGGGCTTGCTCCAGTTGTCTTTGGCTTTCTTCTGTTTTCTTGGCCTTGCTCTAGTTTGTCTAGGACCTGCTCCATGTCGTGGGTTTGCTCTAACTGTCTTGGGCTTTCTCCTATTTTCTTCGCCTTGCTCCAGTTGTCTTGGATTTGCCCCAGTTGTTCTGGGCTTACTTCAGGTGTATTGGGTTCGTTCCGGTTGTCTTGGCCTTGATCCAGCTGTCTTAGGCTTGCTCTAGTTGTCTTGGGCTTACCCCACTTGTATTGGGCTTGCTCCCATTGCCTTGGGCTTGTTTCAGTTGTCTTGGCCTTGCTCTTGTAGTCTTGGCAGTGCTCCATCGGTTTTGGCCTTGCCCTAGTTGTATTGGGCTTGTTCAAGTTGTCTTGGGCTTGCGTCAGTTGTATTGGGTTTGCTTTAGTTGTCTTGGCCTTGCTTGAGTTGTATTGGCCTTACTCCAGTCGTCTTGGGCTTGGTCCATTTGTCGTGGGGTTGCTCCAGTTGTGTTGGGCTTGGTCCAGTGGTCTTGGGCTTTCTCTTGTTGTCTTCGGCTTGCTCCAGTTGTCTTGGCCTTGCTCCAGATGTATCAGGCGAGCATCAGTTGTCTTAGGCTTGCTCAAATGGTCTTGGCTTTTCTCCAGTTATCTTTGACTTGCTCCTATTGTCTTTGGATTGCTCTAGTTTTGGTAGCCTTGCTCCAGCTATCTCACACTTGCTCAAATTGCCTAGGGCTTGCTCCAGTGGTCTTGGGCTTGCTCCTGTTTTCCTGGCCTTCCTTCAGTTTTCTTCGGCTTGCTTGTGTTGTGCGGGGCTTACCCGAGTTGTCTTGGGCTTGCTCTTAGGGTCCTCGGCTTGCTCGAGTTTTCTTGGCTCTGCTCCAGTTTTCTTGGGCTTGTTCCAGGTGTCTTGGCTTTGCTCTAGTTGTCTTGAGCTTGGTCTAGTTGTCTTGGCCTTGCTCCAGTAGTTTTGGACTTGCTCCATTTGTCATGGACTTGCTCCATTTGTCTTGGGCTTGCTCGAGTTGTCTTGGCATGGGTCCAGTTGTCTTGGCCTTGCTCCAGCTGTCTCGGGCCTGATCCAGTTGTCTTTGGCTTGCTCCAGGTGTCTTGACCTTGCTCCAGTTGTCTTGGCCTTGCTCCAGTTGTCTTGGACCTCATCCAGTTGTCTTGGGATTGCTCCAGTTGTCTTGGTCTTTCTCCAGTTTTCTTGGTCTTGCTCCAATTTTCCTGGGCGTGCTCCAGATGTCTTGGGCATGCTCCAGTTGTGTTTGGCTTGCTCCAGTTCTCTTAGGCTTGGACTAGTTGTCTAGGACTTGCCACTGTTTTCTTGGGTTTACTCCAGTTGTCTTGGGCTTGCTCCAATTGTATTTTCATTGCTCCTGTTGTCTTCGGATTGCTCCAGCTATCTTGGCATTGCTCCAGTGGTCTTGGCCTTGCTCAAGTTGTCTTGGCCTTGCTTTAGTTATATTGACTTTGATGCAATTCTATTGACCTTGCTCGTGTTGTTTTTGACCTACTTGAGTTGAATTGGGCTTGCTTTAGTATTATTGGGTTGCTCCAAGTTTTCTTGGCTTTGCTCCAGTTGTTGTGGCGTTTCTAAAATTCTCTTGGACTTGCTCCAGTTGTCTTTGGCTTGCTCTAGTTGTCTTGGCCTTGCTCTAGTTGTCTTGGACCTGCTCCATGTCTTGGGTTTTCTCTAACTGTCTTGGGCTTGCTCCAATTGTCTTGGCCTTGCTCTAGTTGACTTGGTCTTAGCCTAGTTGTTTTCGGTTTACTTCAGGTGTCTTGGGTTTGTTCCAGTTGTCTTGGCCTTGCTCTGGTTGTCTTTGGCTTGCTCTATTTGTCTTGGGCTTGCCTCAGTTGTCTTGGACTTGCTCTAGATGCCTTGGGCTTGCTCCAGTTGTCTTGGCATTACTACTGTAGTCTTGGCCTTGCTCCGTCGGTTTTGGCCTTGCCCTAGTTTTATTGGCCTTGCTCCAGTTGTCTTGGGCTTGCGCCAGTTGTATTGGGTTTGCTCCGGTTGTCTTGGCCTTGCTCTAGCTGTCTTGGCCTTTCTCCAGTTGCCTTCGGCTTGGTCCACTTGTTTTCGGCTTGCTCCAGTTGTCTTGGGCCTGGTCCGATTGTCTTGGACTTTATCTAGTTGTCTAGGGCTTGCTCCAGTTGTCTGGCCTTGCTTCAGTTCTATCACTTTTGCATCAGTTGTCTTGGGCTTGCTCCATTTGTGCTGGCTTTGCTCCAGTTATAGTTGGCTTGCTCCAGTTGTCTCTGGACTACTCCAGTTTTTGTAGCCTTGCTCCAGCTATCTTGGACTTGCTCCAATTGTGTGGCTCTTGCTCCAGTTGTCTTGGGCTTGCTCCGGTTCTTTTGGCCTTGCTCTAGTTGTCTTGGGCTTTTTCTAGTTGTCTTGGCCTTACTCCAGTTGTCTTTGCCTTGCTCCATTTGCCATGGGCTTGCTCGAGTTGTCTTGGCATTGCTCCGGTGGTCTTGGCCTTGCCCCAGTGTTTTTGGGCTTGCTCCATGTGTCTTGGGATTCCTCTAGTTGTCTTTGCCTTTCTCCAGTTTTCTTGGTCTTGCTCCAGTTGTCCAGGGCTTGCTCCATTTGTCTTGGGCTTGCTCTAGTTGTCTTGGCATTGCTCCAGTTTTCTTAGGCTTGCTCCAGTTGTCTTGGCCTTACTCCAGTTGTCTTGGCCTTACTCCAGTTGTCTTGGCCTTACTCCAGTTGTCTTGGCCTTGGTCCAGTTGTCTTCGACATGCTCCAGTTGTCTTGTTCTTGCTCCAGTGGTCTTGGCCTTGCTCTAGTTGACTTGGTCTTAGCCTAGTTGTTTTCGGTTTACTTCAGGTGTCTTGGGTTTGTTCCAGTTGTCTTGGCCTTGGTCCAGTTGTCTTCGACATGCTCCAGTTGTCTTGTTCTTGCTCCAGTGGTCTTGGCCTTGCTCTAGTTGACTTGGTCTTAGCCTAGTTGTTTTCGGTTTACTTCAGGTGTCTTGGGTTTGTTCCAGTTGTCTTGGCCTTGGTCCAGTTGTCTTCGACATGCTCCAGTTGTCTTGTTCTTGCTCCAGTGGTCTTGGCCTTGCTCTAGTTGACTTGGTCTTAGCCTAGTTGTTTTCGGTTTACTTCAGGTGTCTTGGGTTTGTTCCAGTTGTCTTGGCCTTGGTCCAGTTGTCTTCGACATGCTCCAGTTGTCTTGTTCTTGCTCCAGTGGTCTTGGCCTTGCTCTAGTTGACTTGGTCTTAGCCTAGTTGTTTTCGGTTTACTTCAGGTGTCTTGGGTTTGTTCCAGTTGTCTTGGCCTTGGTCCAGTTGTCTTCGACATGCTCCAGTTGTCTTGTTCTTGCTCCAGTGGTCTTGGCCTTGCTCTAGTTGACTTGGTCTTAGCCTAGTTGTTTTCGGTTTACTTCAGGTGTCTTGGGTTTGTTCCAGTTGTCTTGGCCTTGGTCCAGTTGTCTTCGACATGCTCCAGTTGTCTTCGCCGTGCTCCAGTTGTTTTGGGCTTGCTCCAGTTGTCTTGGGCTTGCTCTAGTTGTATTGGCCTTGCTCCACTTGTGTTTGGCCTACTCGAAGTTTCTTGAGCTTTCTCCAATTGTTTTGGCCTTGGTCCAGTTGTCTTCGACATGCTCCAGTTGTCTTCGGCTTGCTCCAGTTATATTGGGCTTGCTGCAGGTTTTTTGGCCTTGTTGCTGTTGTCTCAGGCTTGCTCCAGTTGTCTTGGGCTTGCCCCAGTTATTTTGGGCGTGCTCCTGTTGTCATGGGCTTGCTCCACTTGTCTTGGCCTTCCTCTAGTAGTCTTGGCCTTGCTGCATCTGTTTTGGCCTTGCCCCTGTTGTCTTGGGCTTGCTCCAGTTTTTTTGGGCTTGCAACAGTTGTATTGGGTTTGCTCAAGTTGTCTTGGCCTTAGTCCAATGGTTTTTGGCTTGATCCACTTGTCTTGGGCTTGCTCCAGTTGTGTTGGGCTTGGTCTAGTTGTCTAGGCTTGCTCCAGCTGTCCTCGGCTTGCTCCAGTTGTCTTGGTTTTGCTCTAGTTGTATCAGGCTTGTACCAGTTGTCTTGGGCTTCCTCCAATTGTCTTGACTTTGCTCCAGTTATCTTTGGCTTGCTCTAGTTGCCTTTGGATTGCTAAAGTTTTTGTAACCTTGCTCGAGCTGTATTGGACTTCCTCCAAGTGTCTAGGACTTGCACCAGTTGACTTTGGCTTGCTCCAGGTGTCTTCGGCTTGCTCTAGTTGTCTTGGGATTTCTTAAGTTGCCTTGGGCTTGCTCCGGTTGTCTTGGCCTTGCTCCTGTTGTCTTAGGCTTGCTCCAGTTGTATTGGGCTTATCCTAGTTTTCTTGGGCTTGCTCGACTTGTCTTCAGCTTGCTCCAGTTGTCTTGGCCTTGCTCCAATTGTGTTGGGCTTGCTCCAACTGTCCTTGCCTTGCCCTAGTTTTCTTGACCTTGCTCCAGTTGTCTTGGGCTTGCTCCTATTGTCTTGGGCTTGCTCCAGTTGTCTTGGCATTGCTCCAGTTGTCTTGGCCTTGCTCTTGTTGTCTTGGGCCTGCTTTAGTTGTCTCGGGCTTGCTCCAGTTGTACATGGCTTGCTCCAGTCTTCTTGGCCTTGCTCCAGTTATCTTGGCCTTTCTCCAGTTGTCTTGGGCTTACTCCAGTTACCTTGGGCTTGCTCCAGTTCTCTTCGCCTTGCTCCAATTGTCTTGGTCTTGCTCCAGTTGTTTTGGGCTTGCTCCAGGTGCCTTGAGCTTGCTCCAGTTGTCTTGGTCCTGCTCCGTTTGTCTTGAGCTTGCTCCAGTTGTCTTGGCCTTGCTCCATTTGTCTTGGCCTTCCTCGAGTTGTCTTTGGCTTTCTCCAGTTGTCTTGGGCTTGCTCCAGTTGTCTTGGCCTTGCTCCAATTGTATCAGGCTTGCTCTAGTTGTCTTGGAATTGCTTAATTGCTCTTGGGTTTCCTCGATATTACTTGGCCTTGCTCCAGTTTTCTTAGGCTTGCAACAGCTACTGTTGCCTTGCTCCAGTTGTCTTAGTCTTGCTCTAGTTGTCTTGGGCTTGCTCCAGTTGTCTTGGCTTTGCTCCAGTTGTCTTGGCCTTGCTCTAGTTTTTTTGGGCGTCCTTCAGTTGTCTTGTGCTTACTCCAGTTGTCTTGGGCTTGCTGCATTTTTCTTGGTCTTGCTCCAGTTGTCTAGGCCTTGCTCCGTATGCTTTTGGCTTGCTCTAAATGGGTTGGGCTTTCTCGAGTTGTCTTGGCCTTGCTCCAGTTTTGTAGGGCTTGCTCCAGTTTTTCTTGGGCTTGCTCCGGTTTTCTTGGGATTGCTCCAGGTTTCTTGGCCTTGTCCCCGTTGTCTTAGGCTTACTCGAGTTTTATTGGGCTTGCCCCAATTGTTTTGGGCTTGCTCCAGCTGTCTTGGGCTTGCTTCATTTGTCTTGGGCTTGCTCCACTTGTCTTGGCCTTCCTTTAGTTGTCTTTGGCATGCTCCTGTTGTGTTCGGCTTGCCCCAGTTGTCTTGGGCTTGCTCTAATTGTATTAGGCTTGCTCGTGTTGTCTTGGCCCTGCTCCAGTTTTCTTGGGCTTGCTCCAGCTGTCTTGGCCTTGCTCCAGTTATCTTGGCCTTGCTCTTGTTGTCTTTGCCATGCTCCAGTTGTCTTGGCTTTGCTCCAGTTATGTTAGGTCTGCTGTTTTGGGTCGCTCCACGTGTCTTGGGCTTGCTCATGTTCTCTTGGCCTTATTCCAGTTCTCTTGGGATTGATCCGGTTGTCTTGAGCTTGTTTCAGTTGTCTTGGCCTTGCCCAACTTGTTTTGGGCTTGTTCAAGGTGTCTTGGGGGTGCTCCAATTCTCTTCACCTTGCTGAAGTTTTCTTGGGCTTGCTTCAATGGTTTTGTGCATGCTCTAGTTGTCTTGGGCTTGCTCCAATTGTCTTGGTCTTGCTCTAGTTGTCTTAGGCTTGCTCAAAATCTATTGGGCTTGCTCAGATGTCTTGGACTTTCTCCAATAGTCTTGGGCTAACTCCAGCTATCTTGGGCTTGCGCGACTTGTCCTAGGCTTGCTCTAGGTGTCTTGGCCTTGCTCCAGTTGTCTTGGCCTTGCTCTTGTTGACTTGGGCTTGCTCCAGTTGTTTTGGGCTTGCTCCAGTTGTGTTGGCCTTGCTCCATTTGTCTTGGACTTGCACCAGTTGTCTTGGGCTTGATCCAGTTGTCTTAGGCTTGATCCAGTTTTCTTCTCCTTGCTCCAGTTGTCTAGGCCTTGTTCAGGTGTTTTGGGATTGCTCAAGGTGTCTTGGGCTTGTTTTAGTAGTCGTGACCTGGCTCCTATTTCCTCGGGCTTGCTCCAGTAGTCTTGGCCTTTCTTTTGTTGTCTTGGCCTTGCTCCAGTAGTCTTGGCCTTGCTCCAGATGTCTTGGGCTTGCTTCAGTTGTTTTGGGCTTGCTCTAGTTGAATTGGCCTTGGTCCAGTTATCTTGGGGTTGCTCTAGTTGTCTTGGCCTTGCTCCAATTGTATCAATCTTGCTCTAGTTGTCTTCGCCTTGCCCCATTTGTCTTGGGCTTGCCCAAGTTGTCTTGGCGTTGCTCCATTTGTGTTGGTCTTGTGCCAGTTGTCTTGGCCTTGCTCCATTTGTTTTGGGCTTGCAATAGTTGTCTTGGCCTTACTCCAGTTGTCTTGGCCGTGCTCCTGTTGTCCTCGGTATGCTCGAGTTTTCTTGGGCGTGCTGCAGCTGTATTGGGATTACTCCAGTTTTCCTGGCCTTGCTCAAGTTGTCCTGGCCTTGTTTCAGTTGTCTTAGCCTTGCTCCAGGTGTTTTGGGCTTGCTCCAGTTGTCTTGGCCTTGCTCTAGTTTTCTTGGACTTGCTTCCTTTGTCTTGAGCTTTCTCTTGTTGTCTTCGGCTTGCTCCAGTTGTCTTGGCCTTGCTCCAGTTTTTTTGGCCTTGCTCGAGTTGTTTTCGGCTTGCTCCAAGTGTCTTAGGTTTGCCCCAGTTGTCTTGGCCTTGCTCCTGTTTTCTTGGGCTTGCTCCAGTTGTCTTGGCCTTGCTCCAGTTGTCTTATACTTGTTAAGTTGTCTCGGGCTTGCTCCAGTTGTATTGGGCTTGCTCCAGTTGTCTTGTCCTTGCACAAGTAGTCTTGGGCTTGCTCCATGTGTCTTGACCTTGCCCTAGTTGTTTTGACCTTGCTCCAGTTGTCCTGGCCTTGCTCTTGTTGTTTTGGCCTTGCTCCAGTTGTCTTGGGCTTGCTCCATGTGTCTTGACCTTGCCCTAGTTGTTTTGACCTTGCTCCAGTTGTCCTGGCCTTGCTCTTGTTGTTTTGGCCTTGCTCCAGTTGTCTTGGGCTTGCTCCAGTTGTCTTGGGCTTGCACCAATTGTGTTGGGCTTGCTCCTTTTATCTTGGGCTTGCTCTGATTTTATTGGCCTTTCTCAAGTTGTCTTGGGCTTTCTTCAGTTGTCTTGGGCTTGCTCCAGTTGTCTTGGACTTGCTCCAGATGTCTTGGGCTTGTTGCGGTTGTATTGGGCTTGCTCTAGTTGCATTGGCCTTGCTCTAATGGTCTTGGCTTTGCTCCAGTTGTCTTGGGCTTGCTCCAGTTGTCTTGGACTTGCTCCAGATGTCTTGGGCTTGTTGCGGTTGTATTGGGCTTGCTCTAGTTGCATTGGCCTTGCTCTAATGGTCTTGGCTTTGCTCCAGTTTTCTTGGGCTTGGTCCACTTGTCTTAGTCTTGCTCCAGTTGTCTTGGGCTTGCTCCAGTTGTCTTGGGCTTGCTCTAGTTGTCTTTGGCTTGCTTCAGTTGTCTTGGCCTTGCCCCACTTGTCTTGGGCGTGCTCTAGTTGTCTTGGCCTTGCTCTAGTTTTCTTGGCCATGCTCCAGTTGTCTTGGACCTGCTCCAGTTGTCTTGGGCTTACTCCAGTTGTCTTGGCCTTGCTCAAGTTTTTCCAGTCTTGCTCCACTTGTCCTGAGCTTGCTCCAGATGTCTTGGGCTTGCTTCATTTGTGTTTGGCTTGCTCCAGTTCTCTTACGCTTTCTCCAGTTGTCTTGGACCTGCCCCAGTTGTCTTGGGCTTGCTCCAGTTGTCTAGGGCTTGCTCCAGTTGTTTTTGGCTTGCTCTAGCTGTCTTGGCATTGCTCCAGTTGTCTTGGCCTTACTCCAGTCATCTTGGCCTTGTGCTAGTTGTGTCTTGGCCTAGATTCAGTTGTATTGGGACTGCTCAAGTTTTTTTGGCTGTGCTCCAGTTGTCTTGTCATTGCTCTAGTTGTATTGGGCTTGCTCCAGCTGTCTTTGGCTTGCTCCAGTTGTCTTGGCCTTGCTCTAGTTGTCTTTGACTTGCTCTAGTATTCTTCAGCTTGCTCCATTTGTCTTGAGCTTGCTCTAGTTGTCTTGGCCTTGGGTCAGTTCTCTTGGCCTTGCCCCAGATATTTTGGGCTTACTTCAGGTGTATTGGGTTTGTTCCAGTTGACTTGGCCTTTCTCCCATTCTCTTAGGCTTGCCCCGGTTGTTTTTGGCTTGCTCGAGTCGTCTTTGGCTTGCTCCAAGTGTCTTTGCCTTGTTTAGTCTGTTTTGGCCTTGCCCTAGTTGCGCGGGCTTGCTCTAGTTGTCTTGGCTTTGGTCCACGTGTCTTGGGATTGCTCCTGTTGTCTTGGGCTTGGTCCAGTTGTCTTGGGCTTTCTCTAGTTGTATTGGGCTTGCTCCAGTTGTCTTGGTCTTGCTCGAGATGTATCAGGCTTGCATCATTTGTTTTGGGCTTGCTCCAATTGTCTTGGCTTTCCTCCAATTATCTTTGGCTTGTTCCAGTTGTCTTTGGATTGCTCCAGTTTTTGTAGCCTTGGTCCAGCTATCTTGGACTTGCTCCAATTGTCTCGGGCTTACTCCAGTTGTCTTGGGCTTGCTCCAGCTGTCTTGGCCTTGATCTAGTAGTCTTGAGCTTGCTCCACTTGTCTTGGCCTTGCTCCAGGTGTCTTGGACTTGCTCCAGTTGTCTTTGGCTTGCTCCATTTGTATTGGGCTTGCCAGAGTTGTCTTAGAATTGCTCCAGTTGTCTTAGCATTTCTCCAACTGTCTTGGGCCTGCTTGAGTTGTCTTTGGCTTGCTCCAGTTGTCTTGGCCTTGCTCCAGTTGTCTTGGCCTTGCTCCAGTTGTCTTGGAACTGCTCTAGTTGTCTTAGGCTTGCTCCAGTTTTCTTGGCCTTGCTCCAGTTTTCTTGGTCTTGCTCCAGCTGTCCTGGGCTTGCTCCAGATGTCTTGGGCTTCCTCTAGTTGTGTTTGGCTTGCTTTAGCTCTCTTAGGCTTGCTCGAGTCGTCTAGGATTTGCCGCAGTTGTCTTGGGCTTGCTCCAGTTGTCTTGAGCTTGCTCCAGTTGTCGTGTTGTTGCTCCTGTTGTATTCGGCTTGCTCCAGGTGTCTTGGCATAGCTCCAGGTGTCCTGGCCTTGCTCCAGTTGTCTTGGCCTTGCTATAATTGTGTCTTGGCCTAGATCAGTTGCATTGGGCCTGCTCAAGCTGTCTTGGGCTTAATCCAGTTATCTTGGCTTTGATCTTGTTGTCTTGGCCTTGCTCTAGTTGTTTTTGGCCTACTCAAGTTGTCTTGGGCTTGCTCTAGTATTATTGGGTTGCTCCAAGTTTTCTTGGCTTTGCTCNGGCTTGCTCCAGTTCTCTTGAGCCTTCTCCAGTTGTCGTGTTGTTGCTCCTGTTGTATTCGGCTTGCTCCAGGTGTCTTGGCATAGCTCCAGGTGTCCTGGCCTTGCTCCAGTTGTCTTGGCCTTGCTATAATTGTGTCTTGGCCTAGATCAGTTGCATTGGGCCTGCTCAAGCTGTCTTGGGCTTAATCCAGTTATCTTGGCTTTGATCTTGTTGTCTTGGCCTTGCTCTAGTTGTTTTTGGCCTACTCAAGTTGTCTTGGGCTTGCTCTAGTATTATTGGGTTGCTCCAAGTTTTCTTGGCTTTGCTCTAGTTGTATTGGCGTTGATCCAGTTCTCTTTGGCTTGATCCATTTGTCTTGGCCTTGCTCTAGTTGTCTTGGACTTGATCCAGTTGTCTTGGGCTTGCTCGAGCTGTCTTGGGCTTGCTCTAGTTGTCTTGGCCTTGCTCCAGTTGTCTTGACCTTGCCCCAAATGTTTTGTGATCACTTCAGGTATCTTGGGTATGTTCGAGTTGTATTGGCCTTGCTTCAGTTGTCATAGGCTTGGTCTATTTGTCATCAGCTTGCCCCAGTTGTCTTGGGCTTGCTCCACTTGTCTTGGGCTTGCTCTAGTTGTCTTGGCCTTGCTCCAGTAGTCTTGGCCTTGCTCTATCTGTTTTTGCATTGCTCTAATTGTCTTGGACTTGCTCCCATTGTCTTGGGCTTGCGTCAGTTGTATTGGGTTTGCTCCAGTTGTCTTAGCCTTGCTCTAGCTGTCTTAGCCTTACTCCAGTTGTCTTGGGCTTGGTCCACTTGTTTTGGGCTTTCTCTAGTTGTGTTGGGCTTGCTCCAGTTGTCTTTGCCTTGCTCCAGTAATATCACGCTTGCATCAGTTGTCGTGGGCTTGCTCCATTTGTCTTGGCTTTACTACAGTTATCTTTGGCTTGCTCCAGTTGTCTTTGGATTACTCCAGTTTTTGTAACCTTGCTCCAGCTATCTTGGACTTGCTCCAATTGTCTGGGGCTTGCTCCAGTTGTCTTGGGCTTGCTCCACATGTCTTGTGATTGCTCTAAAGGTCTTGGGCTTGCTCGAGTTGTCTTGGCCCTGCTCCAGTTGTTTTGGTCGGATCCAGCTTTCTGGGCTTTGCTTTAGTTGTCTTGGGGTTGCTCCAGGTGTCTTGGCCTCATTTCAGTTTTCTTCGGCTTGCTCTAGTTGTATTGGGCTTACTCCATTTGTTTTGGGTGTGCTCGAGTTGTATTGGCATTGCTCGAGTTGTATTGGACTTCCCTCAGTTGTTTTGGGCTTGTTCCATGTATCTTGGGATTGCTCCAGTTCTCTTTGCCTTGCTCTTGTTTTCTTGGGCTTGCTCCAGTTGCCTATGGCTTGCTCTAGTTGTCTTGGGCTTGCTCCAGATGTCTTAGCCTTGCTCTAGTTTTTGTAGGCTTGCTCCAGTTGTCTTGGGCTTGGTCCAGTTGTCTTGGGCTTGCTCCAGTTTTCTTGACCTTACTCCAGTTCTCTTGGCCTTGCTCCAGTTGTCTTGGGTTTGCTACACTTGTGTTGGGCTTGCTCCTATTGTCTTGGATATGCTCCAGTACATTTGTCTTAGCCTTGCTCTAGTGGTATTAGCGTGCTCCAGTTCTCTTGGCCTTTCTTGTGTTGTCTTGGGCTTGATCTTGTTGTCTTGGACTTGCTCCAGCTATCTTGGCCTTGCCCCTGTTGTATTGGCCTTGCACCGAGTGTCTTCAGCCTGCTCCAGTTATCGTGGACATGCTCCAGTTATCTAGGGCTTGCTCCAGTTTTCTTGGCCTTGCTCCAGGTGTCTTGGCCTTGCTCTAGTTCTCTTGGGCTTGCTCTAGTTGTCTTGTGCTTGCTCCAGTTTTACTGGCCTTAATCCTGTTGTCTTGGCCTTGATCTAGTTGTCTTGGGCTCGCTCTACCTGTTTTGGGCTTGCTCCAGTTGTCTTGATCTTGCTACAGCTGTCTTGCCCTTGCTCCAGTTTTCTAGGCCTTACATCAGTTATCTTGGGCTTGCTCCATTTGTCTTGGGCTTGCTCCAGTTGTCTTTGCCTTGCTCCAATTTTATGAGGCTTGTTCCAGTTCTCTTGGGCTTGCCCCAGTTCCCTTGGACTTGTTCTAGTTGTCTTGGATTTCCTCCATTTGTATTGGCTTTGCTCCAGTTGTCTCAGGCTTGCAACAACTGTCTCAGCCTTGCTAGAGCTGTCTTGGCCCTACTCTAGTTGTCTTGGCCTTGCTCCAGTGGTCATGGCTTGCTCCACTTCACTTGGTCTTGCTCCTGTTGTCTTGGACCTGATCTTGTTGTCTTGGGCTTCCTCCAGTTGTCTTGGCCTTGCTCCAGTTGTCTTGGCCTTGCTCTAATTGTCCTGGGCCTGCTGTAGTTGTCTAGTGCCTGCTCTAGTTTTCTTGGCCTTGCTCCAATTGTCTTGGCCTTGCTCCAGTTGTGTTGGGCTTTCTCTAGTTGTCTAGGGCTTCCTCTAGTTTTATTGGCTTTGATCCAGTTGTCTTGGCCTTGCTCTAGTTGTCTTGGGCTTGCTCCAGTTGTCTTGGGCTTGCTCCAATTTTACTGGCCTTACTTCAGTTTTCTTGGCCTTGCTGCCGTTGTCTTGGGCTTGCTCAACCGGTCTTGGGCTTGGTCTAGTTTCTTCAGTTTGCTTCAGGTTTCTTGCCCTTGCTCTAGTTGGCTAGGCCTTCTTCCAGTTGTCTGAGGCTTGCTCCAGTAGTCTTGAGCTTGCTCCAATTGTCTTGGCCGTGCTCCACTTGTATCAGGCTTGCTCCAGATTGTAGGGCTTGCCCCAGTTGTCTTGGGCTTGCTCTAGTTGTCTTGGGTTTTCTTGATTTGTATTGTCTTTTCTCAACCTGTCTTGGGATTGCCACAGCTGTCTTCGCCTTCATCCAATTCTCTTGGCCTTGATTTAGTTGTCTTGGCCTTGCTCTAATTATCTTGGCCTTGCTCCATTTGTATTGGGTCTACTCCAGATGTCTTTTGCTTGCTCCAGTTGTCTTGGCCTTGCTCCACTTGTCTTGGCCCTGCTCCAGTTTTCGTTGGCCTCCTACACTTGTCTTGGGCTTCCTCTAGTTGTCTTGAGCTTGCTCTAGTTTTATTGGCCTTGCTCTAGTTGTCTTGGCCTTGCTCCAGGTTTATTGCGCTCGCTCTAGTTGTCTTGGGCTTGCTCCTGTTGTCTTAGCCTTCTCTAGTTGTCTTGGACTTGCTTCAGTTGTATTGGGCTTGCTCCAATTGTATTGGGCTTGCTCTAGTTTCCTTCGCCTTTCTCCAGTTGTCTTGGCCTTGCTCTTGTTGTTTTCGGCTTGCTCCAAGTGTCTAGAGCTTGCTTTTGTTGTTTCTGGCCTTCCTCCGGTTGTCTTGGGATTGCTCCAGGTTTCTTGGACTTGTTCCAGTTGTCTTGGGCTCGCCCAGTTGTCTTGGGATTGCTCCAGTTGTCTTGGGCTTGCTTTAGTTGTCTCGGCCTTGGTTGAGTAGTTTGGGCCTTGCCATAGTTGTCTTGGGCTTGTTCCAGTTGCCTTCGGCTTGCGTGAGTTGTCTTGGGTATGCTCCAGTTGTCTTGGCCTTGCTCTAGCTGTATTGGCCTTGCTCGAGTTGTCTTGGGCTTGGTCAACTTGACCTGGTCTTGCTCTAGTTGTCTTGGGTTTGGTCCAGTTGTCTTGGGCTTGCTCAAGTTGTCTTGAGCTTGCTCCAGTTGTCTTGGGCTTGATCCATTTATATCAGACTTGCACCAGTTGTCTTGGGTTTGCTCCAGGTGTCTTGGCTATGCTCTAGTTATCTTTGCCTTGCTCCTATTGTCTTTGGCTTGATGCAGTTTTCTTAGCCTTGCTCCAGCTGTCCTGGCGTTGCTCCGGTTATCTGCGGCTCGCTCTGGTTGTCTTGGGCTTGCTCCATTTTTCTTAGCCGTCCTAAAGTTATCTTCCGCTTTCTCCAGTTGTCCTGGCCTTGCCAAAGCTGTCTTGGGCTTGCCATACATGTCTTGGGCTTGCTCAAGTTGTGTTGGCCTTGCTCCAGCTATCTAAATCTTGCTCTAACTCTCTTGGCCTTGCTCCAGTGGTATTGGGCTTGCTCAAGTTGTCTTGGCCTTGCTCCACTTGACTTGAACTTGTTCCACTTGTCTTTGGCTTGCTCCAGTTGTCTTAGGCTTGGTCGAGTTGTCTTGGGCTTGCTCTACTTGTCTTGGGCTTTCTCAAGTTGTCTTTGGCTTGCTCCAGTTGTCTTGGCCTTGCTCCAATTATCTTCGTCTTGCTTCAGTTGCCTTGGGCTTGCCTTTGTTGTCTTGAGCTTGCTCCATTTGTCTTGGACTTGCTCCTGTTTATTGACCTTGCTCCAGTTATTCTGGGCTTGCTCCAGCTGTCTTGGCCTTGCTCTAGTTTTTGTGGCATTGCTACAGTGGTCTTGGCCTTGCTCCAATTCTCTTAGCCTTCATCCAATTGTCTTGGGCTTGCTCCTGTTTTTTCTGGCTTGCTCCAGTTGTCTTGGCCTTGCTCCAGTTGTCTTGGGCCTGCTGAAGTTGTCTTGGGCTTGCTCCAATTTTCTTGGCCTTGCTACAGTTGTCTTGGCTTTGCTCTAGTTTTCTTGGGCCTGCTCCAATTGTCTTGTGCTTGCTCCAGTTTTCTTATCCTTGCTCGAGTTGTCTTGGCCTTGCTCCAGTTCTTTTGGGATTGCTCCATCTGCCTTGGCCTTGCTCCAGTTCTCTTGGCCTTGCTCCAATTGTCTTTGCCTCGCTCCAGTTGTCTTGGCCTTGCTCCTGTTGTCTTGGGCCTGCTCTAATTCTATTGGGCTAGCTCTTGTTGTCTTGGCCTTGCTCCACTTGTCTTGGCCCTGCTCCAGTTGTCTTTGGCTTGCTCCAGTTGTCTTGGGCTTGCTCCAGGTTTCCTGGCTTGCTCCAGTTTTATTGGCCTTACCCCAGTTGCCTTGGCCTTGCTCCAGTTGTCTTGGGTTTGCTCTAGTTGTCTTGGATTTGCTCCAGTTATCTTTGCCTTGCTCCATTTGTCTTTGGCTTGATCCTGTTTTCTTATCCTTGCTCCAGCTGTTCTGGCGTTGCTCCAATTATCTGGGGCTTGCTCCAGTTGTCTTGGCCTTGCTCGAGTTATCGTAGCCTTCCTCTAGTAGTCTTCCACTTTCTCCAGTTGTCTTGGGCTTGCCCCAACTGTCCGGGCTTTCTCTAAATGTCTTGGGCTTGCTCAAGTTGTCCTGGCCTGCTCTAGCTGTCTTGGGCTCGCTTTAGTTGTCTTGGCTTTGCTCGAGTGGTCTTGGGCTTGCTCAAGTTGTCTTGGCCTTGCTCGACTTAACTTGGACTGACTCTAGTTGTCTTGCGCCTGCTCCATTTGTCTTGGGCTTGGTCGGGATGTCTTGGGCTTGCTTTTGTTGACTTGGGCTTGCTTAAGTTGGCTTGGGCTTGCACCAGTTGTCTTGGCTTTACTCCAATTGTCTTAGACTTGCTCCTATTGTCTTGGGTTTTCCCTAGTTGTCTTGGACTTGCTCAAGTTGTCTGGCCTTGCTTCTGTTGTCTTGACCTTGCTCCAGTTGTCCTGGGCTTGCTCTAGCTATCTTGGCCTTGCTCGAATTTTCCTTGAATTTCTCAAGTGGTCTTGGCATTCCTCCAGCTCTCTTAGCATTGCTTCAGTTATATTGGGCCTGCTCCTGTTTTCTTGGGCTTGCTCCAGTTGTCTTGGCCTTGCTCCAATTGTCTTGGCTTTGCTCCAGTTGTGTTGGGCGAGCTCAAGTTTTCTTGGGCTTGCCCCAGTTTTATTGGCCTTGCTGCAATTGTCTTGGCATTGCTTCAGGTTTCTTGGGCTTGCTCCAACTGTGTTGGGCTTGCTCCAGTTTTCTTATCCTTGCTCCAGATGTCTTGGCCTTACTCGAGTTCTTCTGGGATTACTTTAGCTACCTTGTTCTTGCTCAAGCTCTCTTGGCCTTCCTCCAATTGTCTTTGCCTTGCTCCAGTTGTCTTGGCCTTGCTCGCGTTGTCTTGGGCCTGCTCGAGCTGTCTTGTGCTTGCTCCAGTTGTCTTGACCTTGCTCCACTTGTCTTGGTTTTTCTCTAGTTGCCTTTGGCCTACTCCAGTTGTCTTGAGCTTGCTCCAGTTGTCCTGGGCTTGCTCCAGTTTTCTTGGCCTTGCTCCAGTTGCCTTGGCCTTGCTCTAGTTTTATTGGGCTTGCTCCAGTTTTCGTGGGCTTGCTCCAGTTGTCTTGGCCTTGCGCTGGTTGTCTTGGACTTGCTTCAAATGTCTTTGGCTTACTCTAGTTGTCTTTGGCTTACTCCAGGTGTTTTTGGCTTGCTCCAAGTGGCTTGGGCTTGCTCCGGTTTTCTTGGCCTTCCTCAAGTTTTCTTCGGCTTGCTCCAGTCTTCTTAGGCTTGCTCCAGTTGTCTTCGGCTTACACCCGGTTTCTTGGCCTTGTTTCAGTTATCTGAGGCTTACACCAGTTGTCTTGCGCTTGCACCAGTTGTCTTGGGCCTGCTCCTGTTGTATTTGGCTTACTCCAGTTATCTTGGCCTTGCTCTAGTAGTCTTGGGCTTGGTACATCTGTCTTGGCCTTGCCCTAGTTGTCTTTGGCTTGCTCCAGTTTTCTTGGGCTTTCGTAAGTTTTCTTGGGCTTCCTCCAGATGTATTGACCTTGCTCCAGCTGTCTTGGCCTTGCTCCATTTATCTTGGGCTCGATCAATTTGTCTTGGGCTTGCTCTAGTTGTCTTGGGCTTGCTCTAGTTGTCCTGGCCTTGCTCGAGTTGTCTTGGCCTTGCTCTTGTTGTTTTGGCCTTGCTCCACTTGTCTTGGCCTTTCTTTAGTTGTCGTTGGCCTGGTCTAGTTGTGTTCGGCTAACTGCAGTTATCTAAGGCTTGCTCCTGTTTCCTCTGCCTTGCAGTAGTTGTCTTGGCCCTTCTCCAGTTCACATTGGCTTGCTCCAGATTTCTTGGGCTCGCTCCAGTTATCTTGGCCTTGCTCCAGTTGTCTTGGAATTGCACCAGTTTCCTTGAGATTGCTCCAGTTGTCTTGGCCTTGCTCCAGTTGTCTTGGCCTTAGTCCAGTTGTGTTCGACCTCGGCCAGTTGTTGTGGGCTTGTTTCAGTTGTCTTGGGCTTGCTACGGATGTCTTGGCCTTGATCCTGTTCTCTTGGCCTTGCTCCAGTTTTCATGGGCTTGGTCCACTTGTCTTGGGCTTGCTCCAGCTATCTTGGGCTTGCTCCAGTTGTCTTGTGTTTGATCTAGGCATCTTGGCCTTGCTCCAATTATCTTTGTCTTGCTCCAGTTGTCTTTGGTTAACTCTTGTTGCCTTTGCCTTGCTCTAGCTGTCTTGAAATTGGTCCATTTGTCTTTGGCTTGCTCCAGCTGACATGGGCTTGCTCTTGTTGTCTTGGGCTTGCTCCAGTTTTCTTGGCCTTGCTCTAGATGTCTTGGCCTTGCTCCAGTTGTTTTAGGATTGCTGTAGGTGTACTGGGCTTGCTCCAGTTCTCCTGGCATAGTTCCAGTTTTATGGGGTTTGCTCCAGTTGTCTTGGCCTTGTTGTATATTTGTCATTTTACATGTTTGTCATTTTATATACTTATCATTTTACATATTTCTCATCTTATATACTTTGCCATTTTCTATATTTGTCACTTTACATATTGTTAAAGTATCAAACCTGACTAGCATACCTAGATTAGTCCTGCCCGTCTGGGGTGTGTTGTCCCTGTTGCCCTAGTGCCCTTTTGCTGCCCCATGTGGTTTGCCACAGTGAATGGCGAACCTCAAGAGCCGAGCCACGCGATTCGATAGGGGTCCGCGTGGCTCACTCTAAACTCCTCATTCTTTCCAAAAAGCATTCCCTTGCTCGCCTCGATCTCCTTTTCTGCCTAAGTCCTGTTGCCTCGACCCCCCTCACAACTCTCGAGAGTGTCCCCCTTCAGAGATCTCGAGAGCCACCTCCCCCTCATAGCCGAGAGCAGCAGTTGGCTCCGCGGCTAACTCTTGGCCTCCTCCTCCTCACGCTCTATTCAACATGGCATCAAGCCTGTGAATGGGCCTGTGGCCTCCGCTCTCCCGCTTTTACTTCCACTGTCCCGTGGTGCTGCCGTCGCTCGTTGCCACTGCTTCCGCCACCGCTGGGCCCCGTCGTCTTCAGTGTGGGCACCGACCGCCGCCACCTCTGCCCCTCCTCGCTGTCCTCCCGGCCCTGTGGGGCATTGCTTCTGTCGCCGTCCCTTTTCCCGTCCCGGTGCTACCGTGGCTGGCCGCGCCCGCTCTGCCACGTCCACCCCTCTCGGGGCTTTCTTGTTGTTCCCCCTGCCTCCCTTTTTTGCTCCGTTTCTCACTCCATCCCAACGTCTATGGCCGCTCTTTTCTCTCGCTCCCCGTTTTTTGCTGGCTGCTTGTCTCCGTCTTCACTAACTCCTCCTTTTTTCTGTTCTCTCCCGCAGGTTTGTTCCCCCCTCTTCTTCGTTCCTCTGGATATGGCCTGGCTCCGGTCTTCCTCTTAGGCCCCCAAGCTCTGGCTCTCGGCTCGGCCCTCGGCCTCTGGTCCTCGGGCCTCGGCTCTTGGCCCCTCCCATCGGCCTTCGGACCTAATCTAGGCTAGCCTCCTAGTCTTTATGCTCTCTAGGTCTAGGCTCGTACCCAGCGGCTATAGGCCTATTGGCTTTGCCTCTAAAACTCTGAGACTCTGATCTCTGAACTTTGGACCGTTTGCCTGTGGCCTTTGGCCGACCCCCCTCCCCCCCCTATTGGTTTCCTGTCTGGCTCATGGAGCCCGGGGCCATTTGCCCCAAAGAGGC